>JAUZSX010000030.1:595270-617053 GCA_034780655.1 Idiosepius hallami | reverse complement strand
GAAATTAATAAAGGGAATAACAGAAGGTGAAATTAATAAAGGGAATAACAGAAGGTGAAATTAATAAAGGGAATAACAGAAGGTGAAATTAATAAAGGGAATAACGGAAGGTGAAATTAATAAAGGGAATAACCAATCAGATGTTAATTAAAGGAATAACGCAATCAGAAAGTAAAGGAATAACACAATCAGAAGTTAAAAGAAATAACGTAATCAGAAATTAAAGGAATAATGGAATCAGAAGTTAATTAAAGGAATAACACAATCAGAAGTTAATTAAAGGTATAACGCAATCAGAAGTTAATAAAAGGGATAGAAAAAAATCAAAAATTCTTAAATAGGATAAAAGAGGCAGAAATTAATAAAACCCATAAAAATTTATTTCACGTTTTCTAGTTTGGTGTAATAATAGTGGTATGTTGGTTTGTTTGTTTCTTTGATTATAGACGTGAAATAGAGTTTTAATGGTTATTTTTTTCTTAGAATGAAAGTTAATCAATAATAGATCAAACAAAATTTTTAAGACATATTTACAAAATAAAATAGGTAGAGTAGTGATATATTCAGTCCATTACTGGTATTCCAATAACAAATCCCATTGTTTGACTTTTTACCCACTATTAGAGTATTGTACTTTTTTTAACATTTTAAATAGAATAAAACATTTGATCAAAAAAAATTCAAGATTTGTATATTTTTTATTACTCTACTGTTAAAAATAATGTTTTTTTAAAATAATTTAATGAATTTAAATTTATTTATTTTTAAATATTGTAGTCTCTTGGGCTTTTTTATATAATTAGTTTTAAACTATACTTTATATATTAATTAAAAAAAAACCAACTGATTTAATCTTGTGTGTATGCCCAGTAAAAATAATTCAATAATTTTTATCTTTACAGTTTTTTCTTTTCATATAATTCATTTCATACATTAGTTAACAACACAAACTACTTCAAATAATTATTCCATTCAGTCATCAAAGAGCTAGTTTTATATGCACACGTTTTAATAATTAAGGGCAGAAAATGTTTTTAAAAATTGTACAGCATTTATGGCTTAGTCAGTTGAGTATCAGAATAAAAAGATAAAAATAATAAAGGCAACCAGATAGTTTGGGGTTTGAGCCATGCAACAGGCTAATCATGTTACCCTTTAATCTTCAGGAAATCCACTTCGGACAGTGGATAGACAGTTGAGTCTCAAAATCATAATACGCAAGTTCAAATCCCAGTCATTCAATTTGCTTTTATAATAGGGCTAATACCAGTGATGGGATGCGAACCGGTGCTTAAAATATTATGAATATAGCGAACCGGTTGTTAAAATTATGTAAACCCCTATTCAGACCTGTATTAACCTGTTTAATCAAACTCCATAAGTGTTGTATGACTCACGTAACTTGTGCATGTATGACAATGTAATTTGCGCATGTATATAGCCTATACATAAGCAGTTTAGTTTTGTTTGCATTAACTGTTACAGTGCTCAAACTGCTCATGACAATGCAGAGCAGAGTCAGGATTAAATAGTGCATCTTGTGTTATTCAAAAACAACATGCGGACAATAAGAAAATTTATCAAAAAATAATTTTTCTTAAATGACCCAAATAGGTTGATATGCTATAAAACAAAAACAAATCCTCAGACCTTGACACTATAAATATATATAAATCAATAATTTAATAAACACACAACAATCTGTTCGATATAGTACAGATATACATGGGATATTTGTGAAATATGACAAAACCTAAGCTTAAAAACAAGATAAAATTATTTTTTTCTCTTAAAACCAAATGAGATTTAAGAAATATCAGTGAACTCCTGAAAATTTTCTTTCACTATAGTTTTATTAAGTCTGCCTGAAATGAACGCAAATATAAAGATTAAATGTAATTTTAGTTAAAGATAAAATAAAAATATAAGATAGGTATTCAAATTGGAAAAGATGTTTCAAGTACATTTAAAAAGAAAATTTAAGAAAAAGCAAGTGAAAAAAGGAAGAAAAATAATGCCAGTTCCAAAATCAAACAAAATGTTACCTTTCTGTAGTTGTTTGGTTTATTGTAAAGCCAAGTTTCAGTGGCTAGTTGATATAAAATGAAGATTATACTTAAGTAATATTTTTACAGGTTTTTATTAACAGTAACGTTTTCTCTTAAGATAAAGAATGAAATTCTTAATCAAAATAACTGGATTTATTGAAAAAAAGTAACAAAAAACTATTCATTAATCTATCTCTAAAGTCATAGGTAGTGAACAAGTAATTCCTCACTGCCTCCTTAAATTAATAAAATCAAATTCTATGTTATACCTAGAAAAATCTTTAACTTTTTCATTTCTTTTGTCAGTCAATTGGAACAGAACAGATAAATACAAAATATGTTTCTCCATATTTGTTATGTTTTTTAAGAAGAGGGAACTAAATCTTTACAACAAATAAAAAGTCTCAATTATAAATGGATATTCAATCATTTCTATGGTTATTTGTCCGTAAGTAAATATTTTAGACTGAGATTTAAAAGAGTATATTATGGTTTCAAAGTTATTGCTACTCTCTGCTCTAATTTTGGCAAAATAGGTCAGGAGTTCCTTCCCTTGCACTTTGGTTTGATAAAACAAGTTTTATATGAATAATTTTAAATAAATCCATTACAACAAAAACAAATATTATAGATTTTTTTGTTTGGTTTTATTTTTTAAAAATACCTAAAGTAAATAAGTTCCAGTATTTTTTCTAAGAAAAATAGAGGGTTCATTTCTAAAATTAGCACCAAATGGTAATACTTCATGTTAATCTAGAAAAAAAAATGTTGAATTTTTCATTTATTCTAAAATTATTATTATTGAAATAAGTAATCATCTACAATATTTTAGAAAATATTTCAATCATTAGTCTAGTACTAAACAGAACATACCTCTTTTTGCCAATCCAGTTCTTCAAATATTCTTTCAAAACTATCATACATATATACAAACTGAAATTTAAAAGGAAAAAATACACATACAATATTCAATTTGAATGAAAAAAATTAAGAAAGTATCAAAACTCAGTTGTTTTTTTAATCTTAAAATAATTATATAATCAATAATACCAATGATTTAAATTATATTTTTAGCAAGGCAATAATAGTATGATCATTTAATATAAAATTTAAAAGCTTTGGCATATAAAAATTATTAGACATTTGTATTGAAATCTAATGGTTTTATTTTGTAAACTAAATAAATTATTTAATATCTTAATCATTTAAAGATAAAATACAACAACCAGTTCAATTTGGAATTCATTGATTAATGCAAAATCTAATGCCATGTGTAAATTTAAATTTTGTCTTTAATAAACATAAAGCAATAATGTAATATTCAAAATATAAAATTATAATAAAATTTGTTTTCCTTTCTAAATTTTATCAATGATTTTGAAATGAAATCAAATTTTCTATTAAATTATAGCTAAAAAATCTCTGCCATATTAAAAACAAAAAGATCTTTTATTCTAAATCTATCACAATGTTTTACATCACATGTTAATTGAAGTAATGTGGAAAAAATTATTATATCAAAAACAAAAATTAATTTCTAAATTTTTTTTATCCAATATGGCAAAAATGGTGAAATATATTTTATAAATAATAGAAAATAAAAAATAAATAAATGGACAAAAAGACTTATCACTTACATAAGTTGAATAAATTCGTACTAGTCTCGACTTCTTGCTTGGCCGGAAATATTCAAAATTAAACGACATTGATTCATCATCTATTTCATAGTTCTTTATATCAGACCATTTAATTTCTACAACTTGGGGCTATGAAAATAATTTGCAAAAAGTATTCAGTGATAAAAGAAAAACAAAGATTTCAGTTACTTTAATATCTTTTATTCTTGTTTACTTTGTCCTTAGGTCAAAAAGTTTATGTCAAAAAAGATAATTATAAATGTTTTTTAGGAGTGGGGCTTCCATATATAAAATAGAATATTGGAGACATTAATAGAAAATTAGTAATTTTAAATAATTTATAACACATTAACAATATCTGATAAAAATGTTTCCAGATTGTTTAATCTTGCCATTTATCTTTATCGTTTGATTTTATTGTGTTTAATTCTAGCAGTATTTCCTAAGTTATGATTTAATTAGCTAAAAACAGGAAGTAATACAAATGCTTAATATATTAACAAAGTATAACAGATTATGTATATGAATATAAATCAATCAAACATCTTTAAATAGAACAAGAATCTTATTTAGCAGTCAGCAATGTAGTAAAGTGAATGATTTTATTTTTATCATTATTATTGATTTTTTTAGGAAAATTAATTTAGGAAATGAAATTATTTTCATTTTTATTCCTTAGAAAAATCAGAGATAGTAAGACTAAAAATAATAGACTAAAACAAATTTTATATCCTTTTCCCATCAAAGATTAATCATTTTCTCTCATTTGGGAAACTAAGTTTTATAAATTTCTATTTGTCCTAATCAAAACAAAAATAAAGTTAAAAGAAAATTAAGTCTTACTTCAATGGATCCATCTTCTTTGCAGGCTTGCAGGCGGAAGGCACGGATCCCTACACTTGCCATCACATGACCATCTTTGCGTGAGTCACACGCACAGTGTGGGAAGACAATTTCACCATAAGTTTCCAATCGTCGGACCAATTTCAAATACTGAAATTAAAGTTATAGTTTGTAATGAAGAAGTAAAAACTAAACTAAAGCATGCATTAGGTTAAATTTCTCTATTTTATGATGTATTGACCTTTATTGTCATGTAATGATAGGAATCTTAATGTTTCATTTTGTTTGTTTTTTTTTTAACCAAATATTTCTCCTTGATATAAACTAAAAAAAAAACAGTTATGGAAACTATTCAACCCATTAATATAAGAAATGTGGTGATTCATATCTAACTTGTAGGTATAAAGTCATAGTGAATATAATTGACTGTTATGCTGCAGACCTAAAAAAAAAATCAAATTGTTGTCAATCAATTGAACACAACTTACAAAGAGTACAAAATCAAAATTAGGAAAAATTCAAAATTCTTTTTATTTACTTTTCATTTTTCTATCAGTTAACTTGCCTTATGATTCTAGCAATAGTGGTCATTCATTTTTCAACAGGTTAGCCTGCTCGTTAGTAATCACAGGTAACAAAAACACAACTCCTTTCTTTTCCTGTTCCCCCTCTTGTCGATCATACATATTTGGTTCCTGTCTCTTCCTGTCAACAATATTTTTTTCTACCCAAATTTTCTTCTTGCATTTCTCAACCTTTGCTAGACTTCACCAATCATAAAATTGGTGGAGAGGCAAATTGGTTATTTAATACCAGATCTTTCACTTTGTTATATTACATCAGAATATCTTATATTGGTATATCTCTATAACCCAAACAATATCTCAACTCTTTTAATTATTTACATTAAAATGATCAAAATAAAACATGCATCAGAATATAAAGTGTTTATTCAAAATAATTTTTAAAAAATGTAATAATTCATAAGTTAAATGTTTGCCAAAAAGATAAAATAATTAACTTTAATGATACAACTAAACTTTTATATTTTCTAAAGGTAACCTGTGTTTTCTTATAGCACTATTCAACAAAATATTAATAAGGAATTAAGCAATTAATCACTTGCTATTATATCTCTTATAATAATGACTGCTATTTATTTCTTTTTTTTTATTTGTATTTATTGTGTCACACTCTGAAGATAAAAAGCAAAAATGTGATTGTCTAATAATTTTTAAATTAAATGGCCAATGTTCAACCGGCTTGACTTTGAGAAATGTACCTATACAAGAGAAATTTTTATATAATCTAATAAATATATTTAGAATTATTGAATATAAAATACATGAGTGGACAAGCTTGGAACTTTTTCCAAATCTCTCTCCTTTATAATAATGAATGAATATGAATGTGTAATTGTTTATTTTTCTATTTATTTGTATGTATCATGTAATGTACTCAAGACATACATTAGATTTATTTATTTATTTTATTTTTCTAGACATTCAAATGTTTTTATTAGGACTTGTTATTCTTCTTTAACACAAATCCACAATTACTAAAATTTTTATTTCGTCATTTTTGACGGCAAGTGAATGTTGGTCATTTATAAAATAATAGCAAATAAAAAGTTGATTACACCAGTAAACTTGTATTAGGATATTTTGTTTAATAGCATTTATTATCATATTCATTTTCTTTTTAAACCTACAATTGGAAAGTATTTGGATATTCCTACTTTCTGCAAAATCATTAGTCCTACAGTAAATGTGACAAACTGAATTAGATTTATTCAGGTTGTGTTATGATATCAAAATCTAAACTCTAAATACAAGACCATTCTTACTATTCTCAAACTTAAAGGCCATGTGCCCAACTTAAAGGCCATGCCAAAATCTAATTACAAGGTTTTTAATTGTATCATATTCAATAGAATAAATTGAATAAAAGATTTTCTATAAGATGGAAAATAATAAGAATTAATCTGACAGGTTTCAAGTAAAACTTTTTAATAACCCCCAAATCATATTTTAAAAGAAAACTTTCAAGAGAGATAAAAAAATTTCTAATAATAAAAAAACAACTAGATAAGTAATCAAAGTTAATGAATTTCAATAAAGGATTATACCTCATTTGTCTTTCCAGCTTCTTGCAGAGCTTTCAGTTCATACAGTCTGTCTCCAGGTTTTATCAAACTTCGGCTTACATCATCTACAGCCTGAAATAGTGAATTACAAGCAATAAAATGATTAAAGTTAAAATACTGTATAAACATTTTATAGGGTTGATCTTGTTTAAGGACATATAAATCTTTCTAGATTTTAGTATTAACAAAAATACTTCAGAAAATAGAGAGTTCATATCTTTCTCAAGCACATTGTTTATATAATAATTAAATGTGTCTCAGGTAGGAGGTAGCCAAGTTTTGTTTATAGAATAGAACTATTTCAATATGAAAAAAAATGCTTGATATTGAAAATTTTAGAAGATTATGTTTAATTTTAACAAAATCCTATTTATTTATTTCAGAAATAAATACTATTTGAGGAAAATTTTAGTAAATAGATAGAGAAATATAAATGTGGTATAATAGTTTGCTCTATTTATTGGTAAAGTGCTTAGTTTAGATACAGATTAAAGTTCTATTAAAAGATCTGTCTTATTTTATGAGGTTGGGTACAATTACTCTTTCAGGTATTTATATAGATGTTAAAATCTTTCAAAATAATATAATGTGGATCCTGTATTTTGCAATCACCCATATTTCTGTCAAAAACTGGTGGATTACACAACAGATAATCATTCACTAGAGGTTTATGCATGGCTAATCAATTTACAATCATTCATAGAAAAACAATTTTTAATAGTAAACGTTTACTCATAGCAAAAGAGAGCCTGAAACATGATCCATTTTCTTAAATTTTCTTATTTGATGTCATAAATGAATATAATAATGTCATGATTTTGTGTATATATAGATAATTTATAGATAAGTTATTTAAATATTTTGTTTAAAATATATCATTTTTATTTTATTTCACCATCACAAAAATCTTTTTTTATTTTTGAAACAGAAATATACTGAAACAAGTTTTAAGCACATTTATCTACTTTATTCTAAAATTAAATTTATTTTTCCTAAAATGATATTTAGGAAAAAAAAATTATTTAGGAAGATCAGTAAAAATGTAGGGTGGGTCAACAATAACAGCTGTTTTTGAAATTGCTCTGTCCTATAATATTAGAAATATATTACATAGGTACAGTTTCTTTCTTTTTTTTTCCTGCAAAGATGCAACATTTTATAATGCAATAAGGAATTTTGTTTGCTTCAAGTAAAATTTCAAAATGTAAACTATTAAATATACAGGAGCTGCATGAAAAGTAACAAGTCACTAAAAATGGACTTACATGAAAGATATTACATACATGATTTTATAAAATAGCAAACCATGTCAAATAGAAAGAAAGTCAAAGTGAAGAGGAGATGACTGCTATCTTCATCTTATACTTCACTATCCTTATCAAATCTTTTGATGTAGTCAAAACCAAAGAATTGAAAAACTATTTACAATAATACACACACAGGAAGCACTGGAGAAAGTAGACACACAGAGAGAAGTTATATTTTATTCCAAAATATAAAAATTTATTGAAATAAAAATGGAACCTATTACCTTATTTTCAACTGCTTTTAGAAAGCATTTAAAAATATTAACATATCACATACACACAATTTTGTACACTTCATTGTAATAAAGTATATGGTATGTAGTTGAGATGAAAAGTACTTACCTGCCAATATAACAAGTTGTTGACATATTCACTAAAACTAAGCTGTAATTCAAGTGCCAATGAAAAGACCCACTTTCTTAAAACTATACAAGTGGCTGTGGCTGTACTGTAATTCTGAATATAAATATTGTGGGGTAACTCTTGCGGTTGTAATTTTCTTTCTACAACACAAAATATAACAAAATAAAAAACGTTTATCAAGGAATAGAAAACTGGACATTAAAAAAAAAACATAGGAATCTATCACTCATTACCAACATTGAGAGTAGATCATTCTCTACGCACAGACTACAATAGTTATAACTTTTTCTATCAAAGTTTACTTTTTATTCTTTTTATAGTCTACATAGCTTATTGTTGAAATAAAACTGTTTGCCGTAACAGCTTTTAGGAGGTAACAACTATTCAGGTGAAAGTTTTTTTTAAAAAATCCAGTATTGCTAATTTCCAAAAAGCTTATACTACAATAATATTACTTTAAATGAAGTATACAACCTATCTACTTTCTCCACATTACCTGAATAACAGAACCATTCTCATTCATTGCCTCTACCGCACCAAAAGAAAAGTCAAACTATAACTGAATCACCTAAAACCTAGTTTCTAAATAGGTTAACAACTAACCGATAAATACAATTTCCTAGTTGTGTTTTCATTTGATAATTGAAAGGTCAAAGCTTTAGTTAAAAATGGTAATAATTGCCATATAGATTTAAAATTCAAGGATACCAATACACAAAATGCATACAACATTAATCATCTTTCCACATCAGTCATAAACATTTGAAAAGGCAACTAATTTATTCAAGGTTATCTCATAATAAGGCCTTGATTGAAGCAAAAAAAAAAAAAGAAAAATATGATCATTTACGAGTAATCATCCTTTGGCCAGAGATGGACAATAATTATTTCCTATCTCTGAACATATATTCCTAATATTTTTATTCTTAAGTCTATTTATTCTAAACAAAAGTAATCTTTCATTGTACTGATAATGGTCACTTATTTCAAATTGAAAATCTTTTGTCATATTTGGGTTTTCAAGTCCATTTTTTTCATTTTGTTTAATGACCTATTGATCATTTGAAGATAATTTAAGATCAAACAAATCATTTTGTGTATGTATGCATGTTGATAAGGTCACTATTTTCAAACTTTTCAATGCTTTAAAAGTTGTGTTGCTTTCAAACATTGATATTGCTCTATATCCACACCCTCAGGTGCTAATATGTATAATGTATTTGAATATGTATTTATACATATTGGCACCCGAGGGTGCAGATATAGAGATTTACCCAAACCTTTTATGTGATTATGGTTAAAGGTCATTTTTTTTTGATAGTAAGATATTTACTTGGGGTTAGATTTTTTTGTTTAGTTAAACTATTTTTTTAAGAAAGATTAGAAATGAATTGTTCAGAAAATTCTTATAAAGAGGTTGCCAAATATATTTGAAGTCAGTGCAGTCAAGTAGAAAATACTTTACAGTATAAGTATTGAATTGGGTGGGGGGGTCTTCATTTGTTTTTAGGAGAAAGGAGTGAGATTTTGAATACTTAGTATTCCTTCAATTCAAAACAAAAAAAAATGCAATATTGTTTTTTTTTAATATATGTGTACTTAAGTTTTATTCATATTTATTTATTGGTTTTTAGTTATGTTCTTGTCAATGGTTGTTAAATCACAATCTAATATTGAAAATAATGTATTTAGTTTTATGATAGGAATTAGTAAAGTTTACATTCGCAATAAACAATGTTATTTCAGTGAATAATGACAACTGTCTACAACATCCTTGATCAAAACAAAAATGGGTATTCTCTATAGAAAAAAAATTCATACATAGATGAAAAGATTACATTTTAGAAACCAGTTTTAAAAAGCTCAACCAAAAATTAATTTAATATCAGTAACATTTCCCAAAATTTCTAAATAGTTGTATGTGTACATAGCTGTGTTTTTCATTACATATCAATATGTTGTGTGTTTCACAATAGTAATAATTAGATAGTAACAAATTATTTCCTTTTAGTTAATTAAATAGAGGCTTATCTGTAAAACACCTTTCTTTGTAATTAGATGGGGTAGCCCTAACTTTATCTGCTTCCCTCCCCACCATTCCTTTTATGAATGGTATGTTTTTAATAAAACACTTTTTATAGTGGACCTCTACAATAAAATTTGCCCACAGGTCAAGCTGGTTATCATTGTTCAGATTCTATAGATTTTTACTCTCATCTTCTTAGTATTGCAATATTTCAGTCAGTAAACCTTTCAATTTTCTTTTTAAATATTGTCTTTGGAATCTTCTTCTCAAACTATGTAGCTTTCTTTTGTCTAACCCACAGAGGTAATAGATTTATTCCTGATAACAGGCAAAAATAGCTAAAAAATGTCTAACAGATTAACAATGTATCTAATAATGCTTACAGAATGTGCAGTCTTCCTTGGTAGATTAAATAAAGAGTTAAGTTTGCAGCTCTGAGAAGACGTTAGTTTTGTTTTGCATCAAATCAACCATTTTTGGTCATATATTGCTGAATCAGTTTTAATTTAAGAGAGGTTATTTTTTGAAGACGTTTGACATAAATGTTTAGAAGGCTGGAGAATGAATCAGTTGAAACATACTAGAGATAGTGATGCTAATGAGAGTAGAAGTCTGAATAACTTGAATAATAAGATTATCATGGTTTTTAGAATTATAAATATACATATTTAAAAGATCTGATAGTATAACATTGGAATGACTACTATTTGGTGTTATGGTTATGAATCAAACTTTTGTGGCTATCTATTCATTCCAAAATGAAACAAGTCATCTATTGCCAAAAAATAAAGTAAATTATAAACATTTTTTTTAGCATCAAACTTTTAAGAAATATATTAGAGATAAACTTCATGTAAATAATATCTTATATATGAGTAAATCCTAAAAAGAAATATGCATATTTTAAGTAAAACATCCTCATCAGTCATTTTTTTATCAGTAGCAAAAGTTGGCATTGAAAGATTCTCTTTAGAAAGGGAACTGACTTTCATTCACTATACAAAGACTTTTATTATAGAAGCTAATGTTTTAATAGAAAGGCAAGGAGCAGAGGGATTAGCCAATATGCAGAACTAAAAATAAAACTTGCCAAAGATGAAATAAATCTTTTTATACAATGAACATCGTTTCTTTTCACTTCCGTATTTATTGAATTGTGACATCATTGTAGATCACTTATGTGAAAAGGAATTATATATAGATAACAAAAAAAAAAGAAAAAAAAACTGGGCTTGATCAAGAATGATACTATATTTACTAAGTGAGCACTAACCCAAGTTTGGCACAAGGCCATTTTTAAGTGCCTAAAGGTGAAAAAAGAATGATATGATTAACAGAAGAAATAGATATATGAACCTAAGATCTTGGTACACTCAGAAAAATACTATGTGTAAACTGAGTGCAGATGAACTGAAAACAAACAAGAAAACGAAAAGTCAGCTTTAAAAAATTATTTGTAAAGAGAAAGAATTTTAAAATGTTGGTTATTTAATCCAAAAGCAAAACTGAATTCTTCATTTTCTCCTCCAAACTTCTGAAAATTGAAAGAACAATGATTTGCTAAGATCTTTGGCATTCAGTGAAATATTAATTCATTTTTAAATGCTATTTTTAGAAATGAGTTCCAAGAATTTTATCACAAAGTTCAAGGATTCAAAATACGGAATAACTTTGAAGGTCAGAATAAACAATTATGATCAGGCGAGCAAAATTGCCTCCAAGTATAGATTCTAGAAATATTGGGTTAGCAACTAAGTTCTTGTTTTTATTTAAAGTTATACTCCCTCTCTCTTTCCTTGTTTTATCCCCTCTTTCTCTTGTCCCCATCTCTCTTTTTTAAAACACAGATACACACACTCTCTATAATTCTGTATTACACACACTCCTCTCTTTCTGAAAAAAAAACTAACAGTAATAGATTTAAACAAAATGGAAAGAACTTAGTTGCCAATCTAATAAATTCATTACACCTTGTGAGGTAAATCTTGTAAGTTCACTTTAAATGTATTCTATCAAAAAAAACAAGAAACTTACCAAAATTATAATCAACTGTTTCGAAAAGATAAAAGAATTTTGCAGATGTGCTATCCAATTGCAATTTGTTTACAACAGCCTAAAAAGAAACACAAATTAAAGACAAAAAGATAAATAACCAAGATTGGAGGAGGAGGAGGTTTTTGGATTTTTTTTTTATTTAGCAAAAAAATGCAAATTTTCACAAAAAAACTTTCAAAAGACAAAAGAATATATTTTTTTTTTAATTATTCCTTAAACTTTTATAAGATAATTAAAACCCTTTAAAATTTGAAAAAAAATCAAAAGATTGCAAATGTAAACAAGTTTACCAAAATAAAATGCTTGCAGTTGTAAAAGGTAATTTCAGTATTGGGAAGTGTTTTCTTTGATAGCAGGGGTCAAAAAAAGGAGCTTCTAAAAATGATAAAGACCCATTAGCATCAACTGCTTATATTTAAATAATCATTTTAAAATGAAGAGCCAAAATAGAATTGACTATGACATCTGCAACTCAGACAATGTTCATGACATTTACTAAGAAAAAAAAGGAAAAATAGATATCAATATGTGATCTGCACTTTAAAATATCTTACCTGATAGACTTTGTCAGTGTTATCAGTCCTTCGTATCGTAACAACGCATAGTGAATGATCAGGTAATGAAACTTTTAGCTCTACTTCACTGCATCCACCATTTTCCTAAACAGAAGAAAAAACAATCATAATTGAATGATCTTCATCAGTAAAAATTGAAACAAAAAAAAAAAGAGAATATGGTTATATTTCTTAAATTATATTTGCTTACATATATTAGTATTGTGGAATACATTATGTTTTTTAAATTAACATTTTAATAGTAAGTTGATGAATCAAATTTCTTTTCTTTTTGTTTTTCAGCATTTTATATTTTAGCTTTGGATATCAATGCAAAAACTCATTTTGCAATCAAATTAATAAAACAGTTTAATGCAATCTGTTTTTAAGTTGTGAAAGCAAAAACACTGTGTGAAAAAGAAAATCACCGATGCCATGTACAATCTTTAACCTTTATAGAAGATGTGTTATAAAAAAAATTATGTCTAGAAAAACGAGGAGATTGGAAATATGATAATCTTTCTATTGAACAGTAAACAAATAAACAGCACAAAAAATAATCATAATGACTGTAAAATGTTTTAAAAGAAAACTAATAATTTTCATGAAAAAACAAAAAATACAAAGAAATTTTCTCAACAGCAGCATATATTCACTTGTTGTAACAATTACAGAAACACAGGTGCAAGTGCCAAATAGAATGAAAAAAATTAATGTTTTAAAGGTGGCTCTCGAAAAAATTTATAATTTTAAGTGAAAGGTTCAAATAATTAACCACTTAGAGCATTATTTTTATCACAATGATCTTTCCAGGTACCACATCATCCACAACCATCATCAAACATGGAGAACAGTAAAGGAACTTTCTGGTAAGAATGTCATCTCATCTGTCTGACTAAAAGGAGGTTCTGCTAAGAAGTGACTTGAGAACTGGTCAAAACACTTCCAGAACCTTCTTGGTAAGAAAGCCCATCTAGATTACACACTTCCAAGCTTGCAGGTCTCTGACATCATTAAACATCAGTACCACTCCATTCACTCTTATTGAGCTTAACACTGTCATCAAACAGCTAAAGACTTTTATCTTTTCTCAATTTAATTCTTTTCAAAGAAAGTATATCAAATTTTAATTCATGGAAAATATATTGCATATTTTGACCAACTTATTAGTAAATGAGATTTTCTTTATTAAGTATTTTTACCTCAACTAAGAGCAAGATATGAAAATAATTATCACATAGTATTATTACAGGTATGAAAACATATAAGAATAACAAGTTTTTAGTACAATCAGCATTCATAATAGAATCTTTAAAAAATTGCATGACCAAATCAGAAAAATAAAACATCAAAAACACGTATGAAATATTTCTTTCAATACAAATTTCCATTCTCTTTAGAATCAGGGCAAAGAGCAAAATTAAGTAGAAAGCATAAATATAAAAATCAAAAAATGATTAAACAATTTTTTTTCTTTAAAATGATGTTGCAAAAAAAGAATAGAAACCAGTGTCAGCAGGACAACAGGAAAGATGCCAAAGAAGATCTAGTAATGATCAATATTTGAATTGAATGAATGGAGCCAACTTCTAACAATGACAATACAACATTGAAGCATCTAGAATACAGGGAAAACCAATTCTATGTGTGTGCTACAAACGAACACCTCAGCTGGTTAAAATCATTTTTCATTCTTCATCTGCCAATTCAGATTTGATGAGATGCAAAAGATCTAATGAATAACATTCATAAGACTTCTAAATAATAAGATCAAGAAGTCATGTCATTTTATGCCAGAAAACTGAAGAAATAGCTCATTTTAATAAATTTCTGAATATAATTGGGAAAGAAGGACGAGAAAAGGTTAAGAAGCTGGATGGGTATTAAAAAAATAGTGCTTTTGAGGAATAACACTATACAAAACCCCCCCACACATACCTGAAACAAACTGCGAAATATGTCTTTTGAAGAATTGGTGTTATTGACTCTAATAACATCAGGAAGTCAAAATAATAATAGTACTTCATTTCAAGAACAAAAATTTATTACTTGAATAGTATTTCATTTGTTTTGAGACATGGTGATGAGACTTAAGAATATACATTTGATTATTTTTATTGACTTAACAAATTATTATTTCCACAAAATAATGACTTCAACAATTCATGTCAGATTAATTTTTATAAACAAATGTTTTATTTAGATTGTATTAATTTTACTAATGTACATGCATATTAAAAATACTAGGTTACAATATCACAAAAGTTGATTACAATCTGAATAAATGGCATAGACAAAATATACTATTCTAACAGAAATCTGTCAGCTAATTAGTAGCAAAAATTAAGATTTCAAGGAATTTTAGTTATAGAATATATGGAAAACTGACTTGGGACCACCATTATTATTATTGAGAATTGAGGACCATAAGAAAAAATGTGTGAGATCTCAAGCCAGACTAGTCAAAAGGATTTTAACTTCCTTTGCACCAGGGATGACAACAGTGAGCAGCATTTGGCTATCATCAAGATAAGAGGGCAAAATCCAAGAATTTAGACCGGAATTCCATATGGAAATTAGGGGGTGGGGCCAAAATAGGGGTGGATTCGTCCCCAAGTATATAAACGAGAAAAATTTAGTCAGTCGAGTACAGTCGAGTCGCAGTTCCAGGTTTTGACGGCTCATTTTGGGGTCTCTCCAGAGAGCTCTAAGCCCTGGGCTGGGGCTCTAAGCCCTGGGCTGGGGCTCTGTGCCCCAGACCCAAAATCTAAGTCTATTGCAGCAGACTTAACACCAGCCATCTCTCTTCATGCAACCGACAACCTTCAAATAAACACCAAGATTTAAAAGAAGAATTGGCTTGTTTGTTTGGTTTGTTCGCCTTTAATTTTTGTCTGCGCTAACTTTTTCTTCCAGCTCAGCTTTGTAGGGAGACGCTGCAGAACTCACAGCCACAACAGAAGATATGCAACAGCCCAACACAGACCTGCAGCATTATTCGTTTACACTATATTTGTTTAAGAGAATTATGATTGACAAAACTTTCTCTTGTTTTAAGTAAAGTTAAGCCTTTATAGCTCAATCAGTAGAACAACAGACTTTTTAGATAACAATAATGATGGTAATCTGAGAGTCTGAGGTCCAAACCCCCACGTGGGATACACATTTTCACTTTCAATCTTCTGGGTGTGACACAATACAAACAAAAAAAATAAATGAATGAATAAATAATGAAGTACACAAGTATTAATAATAATATCAAAATAAAAGAAGAAAAAAATTAACAAAAGCTTGAATTTATTTCTATATAATAACTGTTCATATTGAAATAATTATGCCTCAAAAAAGCATCAAATTGATTAAGAAAATATTTACTTCCATACTAAAACATTACCATCAGAAATAAATAGATAATCCTTATGGACATTTGACATAAGTATCAAGAGTACAGAAAAACATAATTTTTCAAAAATTTAACACAATTTCTGGTGTCATGTATGCCTATATCTCGGGGTTTTTCTGGGGTTTTTTTTGTTTTTTTATAGTTTAAACAAGTCATTTATGAGAATGAATTAATACACTTCATTTGCTTCTATTTGTGTTGATAATAAAGATTAGCTTGATAACAACAGAAAGTCCATATATTCACCAATACATGAGACATAAAAAATAAGCTTTTACACAAGATCAAATTGAATTCTAATTGACAGTAACTTTGCCAACAGGCCTATTCCCAACAACATTGATTGTTCTCTATTTTGGCATAATCACATGCAATTACTTGATTAAATGGAGGGGAAAAAAGAACAATATAAAAAATTACCCTTGGAGGAAGGATGAAACTAGAAAACAATAAAATAATAGAGATGATTATGCTGCTGGTTGGTTTTAGAGATGGAAATGGGTTATATGGATATCAGAAAATATTTATTGAAAAATATATGGAATGCAGATAACTTTTTAATCTAGGGAGTCTAGAGAACGCACCGATTTGATTTGAAGGTGTCTCTGTAAAGTGTTATGAGTAACATTTTAACTTAGTTCATTAAAAGTAGTGACCTGTTTTTTTCTTTCTTTCATAAAAAAGGCAATGGATTGTAAAAATTAATAATTTTACAAATGGCTAACAAAATTATCATAAAATGGTTCCATGATTATTTTTAGTCTTTTTTATCATTTTCTGATTTTTTTTATTTCCTGATCATCATAAACATTAAAAAAAAAAACACTAAGGATTAAAAATCCTTGTCAAAACAATCTTTTTTTTTCTTTTCTAAGCATTGCACTTAAAGATAAATTCATTGGTTATTCTCATCATTCTATTTTCATGCCAAACAAATCTATTCTGATCACCATCAGTTAAAAGATCCTGTTATTAAATAATCAGCAAGTGTCTTTCTTTCGTTCAGTTAAACATTCAAACATTTGATTAGGAACTTTGCTATTTCCATCCACAGCTTTGTCTTCACCAAAATAATATTCAGATGAAAATTCTTGAAATGGAATTGGTTTGATTCATTTTCAGCATAATAAATCAAAACTTTAATGCTATCATTTAGTTTGATATAATTATTTAGAGAATGAGACAGTTCAGTATAGCGGTTTTGTTGCGTGGTTATAGCTACATGGTTGAATCATTTGTCTGCCAATTTGGTGTTGACCATTTCAGTCAGCATTTTTATAAAGATTTTATTATAACACTTTGTTTTATCACCGAAAACAATATGAAAATATAATATTCGATTGGTTGTTTGGTGTTGAGCTGTTTAAATAAACACAGTTTGAAGATTTTCCTGTTTTCCACGTAACTACAAAAAATTATGTTTTTGCAAAACTTCTTATTGTTAATTATTTTGTAATTAATTTTTTAAGGATTGAATTTTTAAAACTGTTTTAAAGTTAAAAACTAAATAACTTAAACCATGTATCAGCCTCTGTGCTCTGTCTGTGTTTAATATATCACTTGATTGTTTTTAAGAAAAATCATGTTTTTGCAAAACTTCTTTTAGTTAATTATTTTCAGAATTTTTAAAGATTAAAATATTTTTAAATATAAAATAATTTAACTGCGTGCCTTCACTACTTGGTATTTTAGATAAACAAGGTTTGAAGATTTTAATGTTTAAGACAAGTGTCACTTGCACTACACTTTAACTGTTTTTTAATGTCCTCTCAAAATTCCTTTTAGTTAATTATTTTCTAATTGATTTTTTTAAGGATTAAAAACTTTTGAATCATTTAGACCCTGAAGGGTGACAGGGTGTTATTGCTGAAATGTTGCAGTGTTTGCAATTGTTATACATAACTCTGAAATAAATAACTTTAATAACCATTAAAAAAACAACAATATTTCCTGTTTAGGTTTTTAAAAAAAAGTTATCTAAATTCTTGTAAAATTGAAAAAAAAAATTATTTTGTATTCATTCTTTTTATTAATTCATAAATAGTTTTTTATGTTTAAAAAAATATTTTAAAAAATTAAACTTAGAAAATTCAAAAATTGTTAGGTTTTCTTTGTAATTTTTAAATATTTTATAAAAAAAATAAACATTTGTTTAAAACAAAATATTAATAAACAAATAATTCAAATATTTTTCAGAAAATATATTTATCAGCCCTTACTTAGTTTAAACAATTTAATTCAAGTTTAAAATTTATAACATTTTGAAAATTACCATATATAGTTCCATTTTTAACTCAAACATTTTTACCAAGCCCAAATATATAACATACAGTAATTTTTTTATCCAAGTGGTTTATATTCTATAATTTTCACATATAAATCTTATATACTTTGTTAATTTGGTGTAATTTAAGAGGATCATACAAAAGTCATTAGTGATTTGGTGATTTAATGTAAACCTAAAGTGGCCAAAATGATCAGAACGATTGAAAAAATAACAAATTAACAGAGAATACTGGAATTATTTAATATTCAATGTGAAACCTCTTAGCTTCAATCACCTTTTGACATTTCTGACTGATTGAGGAAATTACATTTTTCATTTCTTTCTGGATGATCTTATTCCATTTTTCCTGAAAGGCATAATAATTACTTGATCGCTTTAGGATTTCTGCCTTTCAAACTTTCTCCTAGAATATTCCACACATTTTCTATAAGTTTGAGATCTGAACATTTTGGCTGCACTGTATACCAACTCTTTGACAAAGCAAACATTTTTCAATCATTTTATTGAAGAATAAATAATATTTAATAAAGTGTTTTTGTCAAGTTTATACTTCAGGTCAAACAAAATAGCATTATTAAACTTATCTCCTGTTCAACAACAGAATTCACAGTTCTCCAAAATATTTATATGTTTAATCTAACAAGTTGAATTTTTTTTTTAATTTTTATCATTAATATAGGATACACTTGTCAAAAAGGCTCAAAATCACATTGAATTTGGATTTCCAGAATTTGAATGGATTAATTTCTATGCTTTTTCTAATGGATAAAATCTCAATTTTTAATTAGGAAATAACATCAAAAATATTAATACTAAGAAACTTATCCAAATGAAACGTGTAGTATAAATGATACACTTATCTTAGAAAGTGTCAAGAGAATTCCTACTTTTAAAAATCACTTTTTAATTGGGTGTTGCTAATAAAATTACTACTTATAAAAATATCTATGAAGGAATATTATTTTTTTAATTTAATTTATTTATATTAGATAAGTAATTAACTCATACATTCCTGTACTACACAATAACACATGAAATGGTCAGTCCAAAAATGCACTAAGTTGCTAAATGGTACATATTTTGTACACATACCCATTTATTACGTATATAAACTAGTACAGGATAACAAAGACATGTACACACACTTCTTATGCAATACTATTATATAACATTGAATATTTAAAGAAGATCAAAAATAAAAGTGGGGATCAAATTAAAGAGTTAAAATGTTTGAATACATAAAAGTTGTTTGAATATTATATTTGAATCACTACATATTTTGAAAAGGTTAAAATTGACAAAATATTTACTTTCATCATTATTTTTGTTTGTTTTACAGCATATCAAACCTTTAATCATTTTATGCTGAAAAAAATCATTTTTGGTAAACACTTTTTTGTATAGTTTTTTACGCATTATTTAATCCATAGAATGTGGAGGTTCATACTTTTTCTAAGAGTATTAGTCGATATATGAACATAAATGGAATGAGCGTGATTCAAACTCACATAGTACAATTCCAAAATCAGACTGCATATCCATTGCGTTAAGTGGACCTCCCATCAATATCATTGATGTTATTGTTTTCAGAAATAAAAATATAAACTAAAAAAAAGCCATCTTCCAAAGAACTAACTAGTGAAACTGGCATGAACAGTTTTGTTTATAAAACATTTAAAAATTTACAACTACATAAAACCTGTAAGAATAAACATTAGAAAACCAATCTCTCTCTCTCTCTCATTTGTCTGGTTAAAACACAAATATTGTTGCAAAACTGTCACAGATTGTGTCAGAAACAATACAAATAGGATTTATTTTCTCTTACAGATCAAAGATAATCATCTTCTAAGGTTCTATGGCAAAATCCAAAGAATGGCTTAACAAAGTAAATGACCATAGATGATTAAGCTCTTAGAAGAAAGTTAAAAATATTTTCCTTGCAGCCAGTCAGAACAACCACAAGTGACAGGCTCTGCTGATCAAGCAAGGATTTCTTTAAGCAGTTTATAAGCTAAGTTGTTTCCAATTTTACAACGTTATTCATGGGTTTTCTTTGTTTATCTTTCTTTTTATGCAATCATAGGAAGAGTTTGGTTTTGCAACCAAGCAAATAAGAACACACACACACACACACACACACACACAGGTCATCCAGCAGTGATTTACAGATAAATACTACAATCGCAAATCATGATTAGATAAAGATCAAAGTTTTTTCTTACTTCTTGTCAATAGAAAAAAGTCTATGTTAATGAAGTTTTAAACAAATTAAAACAATCATTTCACACCATACAGTTGATCACTTTATTATTTTAATAAAAAGATAAAAAAAAATCATAAAAATATATAAGACTATTTTAAAGAATGGTTTTAAAAACATCAAAATTATTTAAATGTAATAATATTTTCTATTTTCACTAAAATACTAACATACAAATCAATTTATGTAGCCATTTAAGTTTGAGCTGTTATATGTTTATGTCATCTTTAGAAACCAACATTCTGGAGTAATTCTTTGATCATGTAAAAATAGATAACCTCTAGTCAAACTCTAAAAATAGGAAAAGAGATTTGTAGCCTGTAGTTATTGAAAATATTCCACTATCAGTTCACTTCATACAAAATATGCAAGAAAATTCATGTTTTTTTGTGATATTATTTCATCTTTAAAGCATGGGCAAATCAAACTAGTTATCTTTTGCATCTAACCTAGCTGGTCTCTGGTCTAAATTGATGTCTGGTAAAATTGTACTCAACAAAGAAAAAAAAAAGACAATAATTTGGTTAAATTCTTTTTTTTTTTTCATTCAAAACTTTTTTCTTCATGAGAATAACAATGAAAAAAGAAAATGGCTTCACACTAAGACTAGCTAACAAAAAAACTTTATATATATATATATACACACACACACACACAAACACAATACTACTTTTCTGAATTAAATGTTTGGTCATGCTCTCCTTGTCTTTCCAAACCATGTAAAATTATTTTCCTCTCAATGTGAATATGTACAGTTATGATCATATTTATTATCACGGTCCAATAAAAGTTAAATTTTGTCTAATAAATCCTAAAAAAGGGATTAAATTAAAGAAAATAACAAAGTATAT
>JAUZSX010000030.1:578412-588435 GCA_034780655.1 Idiosepius hallami | reverse complement strand
GCCCCATCTGCCCGAAGCTGCTAAAGTGAAAGTAATGGCTTTGACTGGGATTTGAACTCGCGTAACACGATCTCACAAGCCGAGCTTCTACCAATGCTCCACCGTCGCTGCCCAAAACTAAAAATGAGTATAAGCAACGAGTTGGGAAATAAATATGTACAGTACATTGTAATGTACAAAATACTATGGAATTCACGCTTGATTTATCATTTCCTATTTATAACAAAAAACAAAAAAATATTCAAAGTTAATAATACATCAATTACTTGGTGTATCATAGTTAATATCTTATATAATATGCAGAGAAAAGCAGAGAGATTTACTTAAAAATTAAACTATTTCAAAAATATTCACCCTTTTTAAAACAGATGATTTACCTGAGTAGAAAATTTTTGTCTTTTATTCAAGTATAATAATGATGATTAATTATTTTGTTATCAAGAACTATATAAAAAAGACATGAATTTAATGTGTCAAGATGATAGTGTGTTTTGGTCATATATAATTGAAAAGAACAGAAGCAAGAACTCTTATAATAAAGAAAATAGTTTGATAATCAAATGTTATTTTCATAAATCTCATAGTTAATGAATCAAATAATAAAGTTCATTAAGTCGGGGATACAAACATATAATTTTGGACAGAAGGAAAAATATCATTAAGAATATTATTTTGTACTTGGTAATGAATAACATCTCTCTGTAGTTAGAAAGGTTTGGCTTTTCACCAGATTCATATATTATGATAGCCAAACAAAACATATATTTTGAACAACGACGGTGGAGCATTGGTAGAAGCTTGGGCTTCGAGATCATATTGCGCGAGTTCAAATCCCAGTCAAAACCATTACATTCACCTTTAGCTGCCTTGGGCAGATGGGGCTCATTAATTTGATAGAGCAGCTCATCTAGATGAAAGGTAACACTGGATGTAAAAAGCCCGGGTAAGCGCATGTAAAAATGGCCTTGTGCCAAACTTGGGTTGGTGCACACCAAGTAAATACAATATATTTTTAACAAATTTATATAATAAAATTAATAATGAAAAAAATTCTTAATGAATAGATCATTGAAAAATATAAATGAAATAACATCATACAATTTTTTATGAAGCTAAAAAATAATATGCCAAAAAAACAAAAAAATTTTGATTAAATATAATAGAAGTATACAAACACACAATCAAATACATTGTAGAAAATTTGAAATCTTTCCATAACTAACTGGCATTTGCTAATGCTAACTTGCTCAGAGAAGAAAATACATAAATTTAGAAACATCAGTTTAAATAAAAAAAAAAAAAAGAAAAGGGCAACATGATAATAAATATTAGTATTTCAGTTGAGTTGAAAATCAAAGAGGAAATGATAGTTTTTAAAAGGAGAAAACGGTGAAAGAATATAGGATTTCCTTTCTTTTATTACTTGAACTGCAAAATAATCCATATTAAAAGAAACAAAAATTAAAATCATTGATAAAACAATACCAACTCAATTATAATTTTTGTCAGTTTTTGTTGTCTTATTTTTCTTCTGGCTACAAATATTTGCAATTCGAACACACCCAATAATAACAGAGTATGTTCAAAAACAAAACTATCATTAGCAGAAGTAAGGAAGAAAAAGCCACATTACAATTGTATAAATGTTGATAAATGTGTATGTGGAGATTATGTTTATATGCAGTGATGTGTAGTTCATAGTATATTGAAACCGGATACAAACTCACTTTTTTTTTTTTTTCTTAAATCAATATTTCTCAAAAATCAATTTCAATTTAAAATTTGAAAGAAAAAAATTTGTTTTATATCAAAATAACTCAAATTTTTCATTTGAGTAGATTTGCTGATATTTTCTAGAGTCACTTTATAATTTGACTTAATAAAAGTATTAGTATGATTTATTCCACTTTGGTTAAAATTAATGAAACCAAAGTGGAATGAAATCATGTGAGTATTATAATTATAAACTGACACTAGAAAATTAAGATTTTATAAATATATATATATATATATATAAATATATATATATATATATATACGGTCAAGTCGCATCGGAGACACCAGTTCCCATCAGATCACCGAAGTTAAGCAACGTAGAGTCTGGTCAGTAGTTGATGGGTGACCATTTATGAAAACCAGGTACTGTATCTTGCGCATGCAGAAAAATACCAGGGTTAGTATCGAGAGAAACCCACTGGGTAGATGCACCCTTAGACTTTGAGAAAACAAACATCTAGGAGAAGGAAAACTCTGAAGTATAAACTTGATGTCTGTTGTTCATGTAGTCTGTGGCAATCACTTGCACTGAATGTGTGTCATCAGCAGTTCTTAGAAGTGTGGATGGTGCTACACCACCCTTCACCACTATATAAAAAATCTCTGTCTTGGCCTGACGACTATATGTGATTTGATAACCCTTATACGTCGAAATCAACCAGAGAGTCCATAATATTAGGTATGACAGAGTCATTAAGAGCGGATAATTAGTAAAGAATAAATGAAATTAATTAATTAAAATAGGAAACAAATTTACGAATAACAATATTGATAGTGATAGTAGGATAATAATGAGAATAAGCAAAATACATTCTAAATGGTTCCCAAAATCCTGGGTGGTCAAGTAACTTGGAAATAGACTTTTTGTTGCCAAAAACCTAGAAATTGACATAAAATAAACTTAATAGAGAAACATAAAAAAAATATCATATGGTCACCAAGATTTTACGATCTTGGTTATTGGAAATGACCGGCCTTTGGCGATGGCTTTCTCTACTTGGGAAACATTAAAAAAGGTATTAAAAATACATAAAAATATTCTTCCTGAGCCGGGCCAACTTGAGAAGTGGACTGGTGGAAGAAGAAGAAGAAGAAAGGGAAGACAAAAGGAAAATATCTTTCCCAAAAAAAAGATTTAGGGGCGGACCCAAGAGAAGAGAATTCTGGGAAACCGGAAGAGTAGGAGGTTAGCGACCAACCACCTGTTTACACATTAAAACGCACGCACGAGATGGATGGGGAGTCTGTTATTGTTTGGGTTCTCGTGTCGTGTTGCCGGTCAGTCAGAGTCCGTCCCTCGCTCTGTGCAGAAGATAGCAGTCGGCCGAATTAGAGGAAGATAGAGAGTTAGTCAACAACCGCTCATAGTCCATCACGCTGACTCAAAACTCTGCTTGCGGGTGGGGAGTGTTGTTGTTCCTGCCATCCTTCCCCAACATATTGTAGCGACCATTGGTGATAAATAAGAATTTTATTATAACCATCATATGCCTCATTGTTTTCTCATGTTGAGAAATTATTGTATTGGTCCTGACTCGGGATAGTTACATGCAATCAGAACCGGGCAACGACAGTGGAAAAAATAAACACCTATAGCAGACGATCTTTCAGCGATCCGACACATAACATGGAAGAAAACGATTCAGTCCCCACTAGACAAACCAAGATCCCTTCGGAAACAACCTTAGTCCTAGAGACGGACCTTGGAAGTTTCACAAGGCAGCAAAGATGGAGGAGTGGTAACTTGGACTCTGGAATCATTTCATACAAGTTTAAATTGTAGTCAAAACTATTACATTCACTTTTAGTTGTCTTGACCAAATGAGGCTTGATAACTCATGAAAGTAACTCCTCTAAGTGTAAGGATAAAGCTGATTCCAAAATGAGGCCCATCAACTCAAGAAGAGTACCTCATCTAGGAAAAGGATAACACTGACTCCAAAATGTTCAGAAAATAATATTTTTTATATTTCGAATATATTTTCGAATATATTAAATAAGGCGTCATTATTGATCATAAGACCTTTAGAATTATGAAGACAATTCTGAAACCGAAGAAAATTCTTGATTCAAACAATTTTAGTTTTTAAATGAATCTATATCTCTGAATTTCAGTAAAAATAAAAATAAATTTTGAAGTAGACATTTGAGAAACGTTTAAATAGGATATTTCCAAGTTAAAATTCATTACTGAAATATTTTCCATTACCAAACTGAAAAAACAGTTCAATTTCCTATATTCAGAATATATTTATGATAATCGTTTAATTACAAAAACATTAGTTGTAGAATTGAAAGAATTAACAACCTTTTTCCAGATACTGTTCAAGTCCTCGTCGTCTGGCATCTAGCTGTTGGTCGGACAATGTG
Source organism: Idiosepius hallami (assembly GCA_034780655.1). Classification (NCBI taxonomy): domain Eukaryota; kingdom Metazoa; phylum Mollusca; class Cephalopoda; family Idiosepiidae; genus Idiosepius; species Idiosepius hallami. The sequence goes on along the minus strand of JAUZSX010000030.1, from coordinate 584,289 downwards.
AATAATTTTTTGCCAGGAAGTTTAGGAAAATTGAAATCTGCAAATTCCCTTTTTAATTGGCTATGAACACAATCAAATTCTCTGTATCTGCGTGAACACAAGTGTCTGCCAGCCATATATATGTTGAAGACCTGCAAAACAAACGACACTATATATAATATTAAACACTAGAATAAATTTAAACTACTATTTCTAATACATATTGACATTATCAAAAATGATAGCAAAATAGATTGTTTTTTATTACTGAAAAGCGGAAGTCCACTTGGCCTAGTGGGTTAGGAGTCAGACCTCGGAATTGCAAAAGCGAGTGTGAATTCCAGGCATTCAATTTGCATTCTTAATTGGACTAATACTCTTGGAAAAAGTATGAATCCCCTCATTCCTTTCAGCTATGGGTTAAATAGTTCACACTAAGTTATTCCAAAAACTATGTTTGGATAAATAAGAACGTTTATAAAAATTGATTGTTCTCTGCATTCTACTAATATATATATATATATATATATATATAGCGTCCAAAAGTTAAGAAACTGTCAATCATTTTTTTTTAAGGGCTTCTAACTTTATCTATGAAAATCGGAAAAAAAAATTTTTGTGAATTTTCCAATGTTTGATTATAGTAGTTATTTTTGATTTTGCATACATATTAGTTTTTTACATATTAATAAACTTAATGAAATTAAGGCTAACTTTAGCAGTTTTAATAAAGATTTATCGAAATGTCGACTCTGAATATTCGAAAAAACTATCTACACAAGAATAACAGCTTACTTATGACCATTATGCTGAAAAAAAGGTCCATTGTAGAGATTGCTAAATACTAAAAATGTCTAAAAGCATTGTTTTCTGGTTATTAGAAATAGAAAAATGTTTTCCATAGACTGAAAAGAGAAAATCGGGCTGACCCAAAAAAACAACGATGAATTTGATCTCTTTAGATCTGCGGCTTCGATGTCCCAGGATTTTGCATCCAAAACTGGACAAAAAATTTCCTGACAAACGATCTCATGAAGATGAAATAAATTTGGATTATTTTCAAGAAGTCCATGCTCAAAACCCTTAATTTCTATCTAAATTAAAAAGGCCGGATTGTTATTCGCTGCAAAACATTTGTTTTGGGAAGAAGAAAAAATGAGAAAAAGTTCATTTTAGTGATGAATCTAAATTCAATCTTTTTGGATCAGACAAAAGAGCACATGTCAGAAGAAAAAATGAAGACTGTCCCCTAAGTGTGTTAAAAGTACAGTAAAATTTTGAGGGGGCAGTATATTGGTAAGGGCATCATATCTTCAAAAGGAACTGGCCCCTTTTTGAGGATTCATGGAAAAATTAATGCCAGAATTTACAGAGAATTGATTAAAGAATATGAGATCATCTTGATGATTTATGGGAATGTATACAAAAATCCTGGAATAATATCTCACCTATAACATGTGAACAATTGGTTCTATCTTGCAGCAAAAGGTGGCATAGTGTGATTGAAAACAAGGGGCTTTTCACTTAATACTGAAAGGATTCTTTATTTTTTCATTAATAATTTCTTCAGTTCCTTCACTTTTGGACATCTGTAATTTAAGTTTTTTTTTATGTAAACAACTAACATGTATTCAAAATCAAAAATTTAAAAAAATATTTTTTTTTTATTAAACTACTATAATCAAACATTGGAAAAATCACAAAAAATTTTTTTCTCTTTTTCATAGATAAAGTTAGAAGCCCTTAAAAAAATGATCGACTGTTCCTTAACTTTTGGACGCTACTGTATTTTTATTACGCCTGTTGTCTACTATGACCATCATGGCCGTTTACTAGGATCTGTTTCACACATGATGATCTAAGACTGTCTCATCCATGAATAGTGGGTTAAACCACAAGATAATAACCCTAAGAAAAGCAGCAAATTCTACAACAAAAAAAGGATTTCCAATCACAATAGAAACTAGAATATGGAGCAATCATAAATGCCATTGAAAACTTGAAAATAAAAATTCATTTATGACCTTCTCCTCCTCTATCTCCTCTACCTGCTATAATGTACAGTTAGATTCTTTGTTATAATGTGACTCACATTTGGCTAAATATAATTATTTACTTTATCAAACAACTTTTGAAAAGTGTTTTAACCATAGTGTGCCCATAAAATAAGGTTATGGGTAATTTTCACCCTAATATCTAAGGCAATGCTATCGTTACACTGAAGTTTGGTAAATGAGGGCCTGGGTGCATGTTCTGTGCTCTATCAAAGATTTTTAATATTTTTCTATTTTTACTAGGAAGAACTTGACGCATAAACAAAAAGAATCTGAAATAATATTTATCATGGTAACCGTTGAACTCTCATTAAGATTTCTTTAATCTTCTCTCATACCTTGTCTAACCTTCAACCTCGCCAATCTCAGGTTTGATGGCGTACAAGGTTTTACCGTATTTATTTTTTTAATAATGCAGAATCTAAAAAAATATCCATATATCTTTTTATAAAGAAAATCACAATATCAAAGCATTTTAAACAATCTCTGTTGGACATACAAACTAGACATAAACCATATATTATGCTTTATCTGTTATACATAGAAAAAATGCATGTAAAGAGTTATTTTCAGGTGTACACTCAGGCTATTTCCTGCTGTTTCTAGTAAGATGATCTTTTTCTTTAAATAAATACATTATCGATTGTCTATAGTTTAATTTTTGCAATTGATTTTGTATGCTCCAGTTTCTTGGCTTGGGATAATTAAAGCTGGTAAGTGTTTAGACTGGAAAGATCACAATACTTTTCAGATTTCTATCATCCACAATAGTCAGTGTTAGGAGGTAAGGAAGGGCAAGAGAGAGAAGTTATAACATTAATAAGTTTTCATAGAAATCTAGAACTTTAACCTAATCCCATTGATATATATACAAGGGCTATGCTGATTTCTACCACATATAATTAGATCTATACATAGTATGTTTCAGCATTGTTCAGTTTCTCAGGTAGTCATATGCAGTTATTTGGTTCTATATCCAGAAACCCTAGAAGTTTTTGTGCACCTTTTGTAAACAAACAAGCAAGTAAAAAAAACAAATACATCTTTACCATAATAGATACTTGGTTAAAAAAGAAATAACAAATAATAGAATATCTTTCGCGCAAGGGCAGGAAATACACAGGTTAGTATTTGGGAGCACAGTTAAACCACTGGGTAGATGTATCCTTAGTCTTTGGTTAGACAGGCATATAGTGATGGTGTCATGATAAAGAAACACCGTCAATAGCATCGAATATTCAGTTCAGGTTGTGGGGTTAGAATAGGGCCAATAACCCAATTCTGTAAAAAAAGAAAGTTACAGAAATTGCAACAATAGCAAAGAGCATTGTTACGGCCTCAGAAGAATGAAGGCTTAAACAGTACAATATCTTTGATATGTTGTTTTGAAATTATCCTGCACTCAATACAAAATAGCTATAAGTATTTATGTTATTTTTTTTTAGTTAATGTTTAAGACTCAATCACCATTTGATTAATAAAGGACAAAGGTTTTCAAAGTTGTTAATGAAAATATTTATTCATGTACTTAAATTTTGATCAAACACAAAGTTAAATCAATTTTTACATCAATATCTTTATTTGTCAATTGTAACGATTTTTTTTTCAATTTGGATTTAGAATTATGATTCATAACAGTTATGAAATACAATTAAAAGTATATGATATCTAAATAACCATGTGATTTCAAAGTGATCAAATGGAACATGTAACAAGGATTTGCAGGGTCTTTTGGGTTTTTTTTTTTCAATAATTTGAGACCTTTACACCATTTTATGCTTAAAACATTTTTCTGGAATTTCAATTGGTAATTTTAGGATCAACAGTAGAGGTAGTAATACTATTAATAGACTTTTCTATTAGCAAAAAAGGCAGTTAAAACATTTTCTAAGAGTATTTATCTAAAAATGCATGAAATTGGCCTTAAATAATATGATTAAGATGTCTAATAAACTACGAGGAAATCAATTGCCAATGATATTTAAAAAAGAAACACAGACAGATTTTAAAAGATATAGCTTTATATTATTCTAATGTGCTTGCTCCACAGTACTCTTTAATTTAAATTTTTTTTAAAGTGATATCTATTGTTCCTGAAAATAAAAAAATAAATGGAGTGTATGATAGTTTAAAAATATTCGAATGAAATAACAAAACTGTTTAACTGGACAAGTAAAACAGCTTGAAAACCTTTTATCTTAAATTATTCATTGGTAAACAATGCCAGAGTTGGTTTTTTAGAATCCTTTGTATGAGACTTGATAATTTATACAACTATTTTTCGGACTGTTTTTCTAATCCTTATTATTATTATACAATGATAAGGATGAGGACAGCAAGTTGAAAAATAGTTGCCAAATTCATCTTATAATTTATATCCAATTTTTTCTCTTTTACTATATTTCTAATATTTTCTAAGTCATAAATAATTTCCATTTTTGCTTAATATCCCAACTATTCATAGCTTAAATTGTTTGAAAAATGTTAAAGATCTAAAATATTCAAAACAGATTAATATCAATACAGAGCATTAAAAAGAAATCCTTCAAAGGCTTTTACATTTTTCTTTTTTGCAAATATTCCTCCAAGAGATGGAATCAATGCATGTGTGCACTTCTTATAGAAATAGAAGAAAGAATAGAAAATATGCTGGAGAAAAGTTACCAATACTAAGAAAAAAAAAAAAAAAAGAGTTTAATGGCGAAAAATGGAAAGTACTTCTATGTAAGATTTATCTATGATGAAACATTCAGAGATTGTTAAGCAAAACAGAAACTTTGAACAGCAAATTATTTGTCATTTAAACAAAATAAAATAAACATAAAAGCTTTTCTATATGAAAAGATATTTGAGTGAAAAATTAGAAAGTATTGAAATGTAAAACCTACAACATATTTTTCTCCGTTATTATCAACAGTCTGGTAGTCAGGTATGGAGATAGGAAGTGAACGGCGCTCAGAATAGTCAATAAGAGATGGACCTGAAGAATCATCACTTGGCTCTAACCTTTCAGCAACCCGTTCAGGAACAGAAATCACTGAAAAGCAAATAAAAAGAAAATCACACTTTATATATAATCAAGCAGGAAAAATAAAGTGTATGAAAGTGATCAATAAAAAATAGAAAATTATTATACACAATCACAGAAAATTATTATTCTGATCTAAAGTTGAACACAATATGAATCTCAAGCAAATTGAAAATTTCATGGATAAATGTTTGTGCAAAACCATAGGTGTACGGTCTTCTCATCACTCGTCTACTCATCACGGTCTATTCATCACTAGACTTCTCATCACGTTTCTTTTCATCACGTCAACAACTCATCACTCTGAGCTTTTTCATCACTTCAACTTCTTATCACTTGACATTTCATCCCAACAACAATTGATTTTTAATTTTAATTAATTTTTAAAAGAATAATCATGTGTTGTTGTTTAAGTTAAAGAAAAACATTTTTAATTATTTTCTTGTTTAAAAAAAATTTGTTTCCTGGTTTAAATTTTTAAAAATTATCTTCTTGTTGAAATAAAAAAAAATTATATTGTTTATTTTTTAAAAAGAAGTTCTGCTTATTTAAAACTGCTAACCTCTCAAATAGCAATATTGTTTTCATAAGAACATAATTACAGTGATGAGAGAAAACATGCCATTTATATGAACAGTATTACTTTTAACTTTTATTTTATCAACATTATTTAAAGTTTCTTTGATAAAGTCCTGCTATTGTGTCGTTTAAAAATAAAATAATTATTTTTAAAGAGTTTTTTTTTTTTTAGATTCTTTATTTTTTTGTTTTTAATTTTAAGTTCGGTAATGTTTGTTTACATTAAGTTAAAATAAA
>JAUZSX010000030.1:567103-578312 GCA_034780655.1 Idiosepius hallami | reverse complement strand
TAAGTAGAAAAAAGTTATGCCAAAAATTCGCGTTAGTCACTTATGTATGTATGTATGTAGTTATGTCCTTACTCTCCGGTTTTGACCACATATAATCTGTTGTAACTTTTTTTCTACTAAACCAATTTTCGAAAAAAAATTTTCAAAATATAGCTAATGAGGTGTTCTATCCAACTATATTACCCGTTTGGAATTTAGTTGCGAAGGGAATTAGTGGTGGGGGTTTGAATGTGTCTCGGTTCATGAAATGTTGGCCTTAAGAATATATTCAACCACTACCGTGGTTGAATGACTTATAGTAAGGTATGGTAATGGATGAACAGTCTTAATTATGCATCCAAAACTTATAGAGAACACTTTAGTAAAAAGCTTTGAATTGATAGATAATGTGCTTAGTCTAATTTTAATCAACCTTGAAAGGAGGTGTAATATAGGCATACATTTACAAAATCTAAAACAATAAAAAAAAAAGATGTCAATGTATGACAGCTATTACATATTTGTAGTCAATTTTCTATAAGAAAAGAAATAAAGAAAAATTATCAATGTTATCAGTTTGTTACAATATATTTTCAAATAATATTAAAATGTTTAACAATGTTACAATTATTTTATAAATATAAAGACTATCCCCAAGTAAATTATATAGTTAAATCAATTCAAAAATTGAAACCAAAATAATACTAATACACATCATTTGCCAGCTGATTTCAAGATCACATAATTCACTTTATTTTTTTAATTTATTTGTTTGAGCAAGACATTTGATAAAAACTCAACAAAGTGTTATGTGCTTCACTTATATAATGGTTGGTTATATATAACCAGTTTACTATAAAAATAATTTTATTAACAAATTTTCATCAGAATACTGCTATTGGCCCATAGCTGGGATTCATGAGGATATTCACACTATCCTAAAATGTCAGTAATTTCTTGTTTAGTCTTTCAAGTCAACTATATTCAAAATAACACCCCTCTCCCCTCACTGAAATTTTGGATTTCTCACAAGTAGATTCACTTAAGATAGCATGATGATAGATGATTAATTTCTTTTTTTCCTTGTTTAATAGATATTCTGAATTTATTCAATAATTCATTCAAATGAAAAAACAAGGAAATTGGACAGATGTTTCTATTCATAATAAACATAAGTTAACTGAATTCAATTTCACATGCTTTTTTATAAGAAAATGCATGACACTACACTAGATTTTTTTATAATTTTTAAAAGTATTACAAAAGAATTATAGATTATTATGCTAAAAGTATTAATTAAAATAAAATAAATCTTTAAAAACTTAGTGAATAAAAGAAGCTGTATAATTAAAGACATTAAACTTAATTCTAAGTTTAATACTAAAATTAGCTAAGATGGGAGTAACAAGTAATAAAAAATTTTCCCAAAGGTATAAATATAACAGTAAACCAACAATGATTTAATCAAGCATATAAAGATTCCAAAAGCAAGGTATTTATTTTTTACCTATGAATTCCTCCTCAATGACTTTAGGTTATAGATTAAAATCAAAACTTTAAAAATAAAACATTATATTCATTTTTTTGTTTTTTTGTTTTTTACTAGGATATGATTATATGATTTGTATAAACTTTGTATCTGTACTAGATGAGAAAAAAAGAGTAAAGAAAAAGAACAGAAAAGGATCAGTTTAATCTTTTATACATATGGATTATATATTACAGTGAAAAACTTCAACCATAATTTTTTTTTCACCCCAGAAAACTGTTCTATTTTTGGTTTCCCTTTTTAGCAACAATATATTTGTCTTTTCTACTTCATAACACATATACAGTGCAAACCAATTATGCAAGTAACTTTTTAATTTTTTATGTACCAAAATGTTTGGGTTGAGATCCAGTGGTATTGGAGAAATCTCTATTCAATATCTTATCATACAAATACAATTAAAGGTTAGAAGCATGCCATATTTTGAGTAAAAAGGAACTTTACTTAAAATAGCATGAACCAAATTATTATGCAAGTTTACAAACTAATTCCATACATTGTAAGACAAGTTTACAGTAAAAATGTGTAAAAATAAGGATTTGAATATCAATTGAAAAGCATCTATCATTAATTTTCAAATAAAAAATGTTATTCCATTGAAATTCCTTGTTTATTAAGGCATACCCACAAGACTATCAAAACCTTTGTATTAAAGAGAGATAAAGAAAGAGCCCCAGGGACGAAAACTGACAGATTATGACATATCTGCTGTAAAAAGGAAAATGGTAAATGAACCCCTTAACTCAAGTTCTTGGGTCTTTTCTGCAGATACTCCCAAGACTTCCCACAATCATGTCTTGAAAATGCTTGGAAAAGATTTAAAAAAAAAAGCACAAATAAACCACTAATGAATCAACAACACAAGGCTTTACAATTTTCTTGGTGCAAAAAGTATGTGAAATTCAATTTCAGTTTAGTAATTTAGAGAGATGAAATGAGGTCCAGTCCTGAGATGTTTGGGCAAGTGGTTGGATCGCTGAAGAATTCAATGTGCTGTTCAGACAACAGCAAGGTGGAGATGGAAGTCGAATGATCTGGGCAGGGATATTGAAAAATGAGATCATTAGTCCTTTCTGAGTTGCTGAGGAAGTTAAAATGAACTATTTAATTAGTTAAAATTAACCAGGAAGACCATAGACAAGTTTGAAGAGCTGGATGGCATTGAGGTTTTGTCACATGCAGCTTATAGTCCTGACTGTGCTCCATCAGATTAAAGCCTTTTCCAGTCAATGCAACACTTTCTGAAGAGCTGTCAATTTAATTTCTTTGATCAAGTCGAGAAAGCCTGTTAAGAATTCTTTGATTCAAAGTTGGCTGAATGGTATTTTTACCAAAACTGAAAGCTGGCAAATTAATGGCAGAAAAGTCTTGTAAAATTATGGTCTTTATTTGGAGGAATAATTTTCATTGTTTTGTTATTATTTGGTAAAATTTCAATTTTTCACAAGTACTCTTGGGACAACCTAATAAGTCAAAAATCACAAAAAAATGTATCTGCAATTTTTTAACTTTTGTTTTTATAGAATTTATATTTGAGAATTTATGATAATTTTTTTCCAATTTAATTTAATTAAGAAATGGCGATAAAAAAAATATAAGCTCACAAAACAATATCTACAAAAATGCCTGAAATACATAAATCAAATTTGACTCTGATTTACAGCATTTTATTTTCATAAAATAGATGAAAAGTAAATTCAATATTAACAAAATTTAATCAACAATACTGCCTTTAGTTGCATAGAGGTGGACGGTATGTGTATTTTTTTTTTCATTAATGAATTAATTTGTTTAAATGCTGTCAAAATGACATGTAATAATGAAACACAAAAAAATCTATTTTTAAGAATTAGTTTTACATTAACTAACTGGAAAAGATTACTTAAATTGATTTACTACACAAAAGTAAATGGAAAAAAATAACATATAATAGAACGAAAAAAATGAGCTGATCCTCTCCTTAGTCTAGTATTGAATTTTGTTTTGAAATTTGTTCTAAACCATGATTTTATTGCCATAAAGGATTTAAAACAGACATATTATTTGAACTTTAAAAGGACATACATATTAAAACAGATCTGCATTTTTATTCTTTTTAATCTGTAGGTTTTTACAGCCTTCAAAAAACAGATTAGGGAGAGTTATGAGTGGTTGCCCTTAATTGTGTATATAGGCATAGCAAGAAATTTATCGAGAAATGGATCCCAGATTTGTAGAGAATTAATCAACATCATTATCTTTCAAACCAAAGTGACTTATTAATCAGATGCAAGTGAAGGTGGGATCTTCTTTTCTTTTGGCTTTCTCCTCAATAAAACTTGAGACACTCCACTTCTCAGGGTTGCTCTCTCTCTCTCACTTAAGAAACAGACCATATTGGTGAATAATGTTATTGCAAATGGTGAGCATTGAGACTTATGGATTAGTAGTAGCAGCAGAAAAAAAAACCAACAAAAACATTTAAAGGTCTTCATTATTTATAATATCTTTATATTTTTGGTTATTACTGTTTTTGAGAAGAAAAATAACAAGTTTTAATTAATGCAATTAATGGAATTCAAAGTTGACTATGTTTGACGTCGTAAAGAGCATTATCTGAGTCATGGTGGCTGGCAAATGGTGCTCTAGTGCTGCTGCTCTGCCACAGACAGAACACCACACTAGTTCTATTTATATGTGCGTGTGTGTGTGTGTGTGTTTATGTATTTGTTGGTCTTATAAAAAATGAAAACTTAAATTTTAGTTTCATTTCAAGTCAGAAAATAAATTATCGGACGACTAAATTTTAAGAAAAAAAAATCTAATAATCATATTTTTTTATTATTAGATGTTTTTACATTACATTATTGTTTGTTGTGTTGTAAATTTGTTCTTCAATTAGTGATTATTCAAATTAGTTTTACTTTATCATTGAAATCAATCAAGTGAAAAAACAGACTATTTTCAAATACTGGAAGTGCCAATTTTGACTTCTTAGAATTCATTTAAAATCCATTCAATGAATCTAAAGGTCAATTCTAGCTCTAGTCCACTCTCAGCAGAAGAAAATCATGTATAACATTTGAGAAGTTTTAAGAGGAAAAATTTTTGTAAACCTTTACATTGGAAGCAGTTAGTACCAAATACCAAGCACAGTCACATTACAAATAATACCAGTTTCACCACACAATCCCATTATTACAAATAAACACAAATAATGGCTTGTAGTTGTGCTGGAAGGTAGTAATCAATTTATGAAAAATCTGTACCTTCTTTATTAGTTTTGTTTTGTATTTTGTTCAGCCATTTATTTTAGAACTGATGTTGATAATAATTAAAAACAAGTGCGTGGAGCAGAACAACAGTGAGATCCTTCGTTGACTCAAATGTTCTATCTCTTTTCATGAGCCAATTCGATAGTAAATAAAGTACTGACTAAAATCACTCACTCACCGCACATTTAGAATTAGTTGGCATAAACAGGTTTCGCTTACTCGGTTGTCTGTAAAGCTTTGAGTGTTTTTTTTTTATGCATTAAAATAACTTTACATTAAACAGTGAGAAATTTAGTTTATTTCTCTACTTTTCATAAAAATCAGTTAGTGTCTTCTTCCTATGCCTGTGATGCTTCTAGGGGCCTTGCTTGACAGCTTCACTTGCTTCAAATGAGGGTATTGGATTGCTGCATGCACTGCCGCAACCAATACACTAATTAAATTGTGAAGACTAATTTAATTTTTGTCATATGCACCAATGCACCACCATCACTGCGAACAACTCACTATTATGCTTGTAAAAAATTAAAGGAACGTTCATTCAGAAAGTTAAAGATGAAGATAAGAAACACAAGGAAAATTGATGAAAATATGAAAGTTTTATTTTTATCTATAATTTTGGGGAAAAAAATGAATGATTGAAATTTGAAAATTTTTGTTTTGTTACTTTTTGCAAGATCTAAAATAGAAAATAGTGGTAGTAATCTCTATTGTGTTAGTGTTAGTTGACTTTTTGTCTTGTCAACATAAGTGCTCTTTATTTTCATAAAAACCTTTAAAAAAAATAATAATAATAATTCAGACGTTAAAGTAAAACATTTGTAAAAGAGAGATTTAGAAAAAAATGAAAGAAAGAATTTTAGTAGATAATTTAAACTATTATTAAAAACTACATTTTGAATGCACTTTTTCACTTCCACAACAAAACAAAACCAAACAAACTTTTTGCAACTACAACTGACATTTGATACTTATGACTTGTTTGTTTTCTATATGCCTTGATTTAAATCTGTCCCGTGTCCTGTCCGTTAATGATAGTTTGGTGATAAGAATTTTATCTATTTTTTAATGTTTTTTATTTGTTAATATTGCTTACAATAATAAACAAACTTTAACATAAAATACGAGCTTTTTTGATTTTAAGGGAAATTTATTGGATCCAAAACAACCAAATTTTAACGTTTTAAGCAGAATGATAATCATCGGTTAACCTTAATTATTGTAAAATCTATGACTGTAGTGTATGGTAAAAATGTATTGTAAAAACTTAAGATGATATTAATGGCAATAGAGATTCTTGGTGATAGTGTTTGTTAGTTGTTATTGGTGTGTTAAAAAAACTAGTTTCTCGTTTAAAATAAGTGATAAAACTTAAGATAAACGGATGTAAATTTAAAAAATGTATTTGTTAGAACTAAACGATTTTTAACGTAACAGCAAACACCAGCCGGTAGACAACATAAGACATCACACCACACACACCACACCACACAAACACAACCAACTGTTGTGTAGACTATGGGGTTGTTGAAATAAATCATTTATCTTTTTTTTTTTTTTTGTTTATTCCACGCATTTCAAACTGTTTACAATAATCACGTTACTGAATTAGAATTCCAAAAAGTACCAAAAATCATAAGAGTATGTAATCTGGAGGTGCAGGCAGCAGCAGCAGCAGTCAGTGTGCAGTGAGTGAGTGAGTAAGGTGGTGGTGGTGTTGGTTGGTCGATCAAGGTTGTTTGTTTTTTTCTTTTTAGTTGTTTATTACTTCGAGCAGAGTGTAAACAAAGATATACGCTTGTTTCTTGTAAGTCATTTAAAAAAGAAGGGAAATTTAAAAACTGAATTATAGCTATATAAGAAATAAAAATGTAAATATTTTTCTTTTTTTATTGGCTGGAATTTTTATGTGAGGAAAAATACTTTTCGAATTTCACACACAGCCCAAGTTTTATCATCCACTTAAATTAACTCTTTACACTGGCGACGACGACTAGCATATGTCATTGTTAGATTGAAGACAAACTGAACTGTAGTGTAACTGTGCTCATGCGTCTGCGGGGATTGCCCACAACCACAACAAACAGGTCTGAGGTCTGACTGAGTGAGTGAGTGCAACAGAACACTACTGTGAGTGAGTGACTTTTCTTCATATCCTCTTCAGGTGAAATCAGCGTTTGTTATTGTTTGTAACAAAAAAAAAAAATCTTTAAAAAATGTTGATTTTGCACCAAAAAAATTATGAATTTGCAAACAAACTAGTGTTCCTTGGTCCTTTGGACCCACTGCGTGAAATGCTTAAAACATCAGTCAGTCCTGACTCCAGTATTTATAATTTTAAATCATTTTTTTGTAATGAAGTAAGTTAATGGAGAGGGGGGGACCACCACCACCACTAAGGCTTTTTTTTTTGCTAGAAAAAAAAAGCACTGACATAATTTGAAAGATTCTTCCTCTCCCTGCCAGAAGTAAAATGAGTGAACAAGTGTGTGTAGTGTGGTGAGTAGTGAGTGGGGTGAGTGTTCTGTGGCAAGTGAGTGCTTTTTTGCTCTTCTCTGTCTGTACTGTCTGTCCCGCATAAATAAATTACTTTCTGCTACCAAATCTTCGTTCAACCAAATACTTTTCAACTACATACAATAATCAAATAAACAGAAACAGTCAACAAAACAAACAATTAAGACGGGTAAAATGTAAGGAAAAAACACGTGGAATTAAACTTTCAAAAAGAAAATCCAAATCCACCAGACAGAGACATGACAATGTCTGAGTCGGGTTTACCTGGTCTACAAAAGGTTGATATTTTTTAAAATACACCAACAATACCACAACAACAGTAACACTAGTCAACACACTAAAATCAACAATTAGTTGATAAACAAAAACCACACCCTAATATTACTTGAACAGACGTTTTTAATCACAACCTAATTCCAAGAAAACACAATACAAAGTATTTGTACGGCTGGCTGGTTTGACTGGACACTACACAGTGACGACTGACTAGCTGGAAGCTGGAGTGACTACTGGCTAAAATAGAAAATGCTAAAGAGAACTTGAACTTATCAAAATCTTCAACTTAAAATTCAGAAACGCAAATTAAAAGGGCATGAAATTTATTCAAGGGGTATAAAGTAAAAGTACCTAAAGAAAAAATAGGCACTAACAGACACAGTCATTCACTCACTCACTCACCTACACACAAGCATAATTGATTTGAGAAAATGTCAATCGCTTTACGACGCACAAAGTTTGCTCAGCATACCCATTTTAACCCTATAAACCCTAACCCGTATTGAAATTTTAAAAGGAAAAATATTTTAAAGAAATGTGATAGTAATAATTTTTACTATTTTTTTGTATTAGTGAACGAACGATTAACGAATGAACGATATAAGATATACAATGAAGCATAATCAACACAAAACACGCTTTTTCTGTCTCGGAATCTGAAACCAAGACGCCACCTGACACACACGACGCACGCACCGCACCGTCACCGACCGCACACCGCGCACCAGCACCACAGGCCAAAACAGCACCGAAGGAGGAGAGAGCATGGGCACGCACCCGCACGCACGGGTCGCAACGCACCACACCACGGCCGCTGTTGCTTTAGGTATTAATGTGAGTTATCCATTTTCAAGACTATTGTCCTCATCTTTATAGTTGTTGTTTTCGCCACGTTTTAGTCAAGGAGTACTGACTGAGAACAGTCAATACAGTTCGAAAAAAAGTGGATACGAAAAAGCGGCAGCCGCTCAAAAGATTAAAAAAAAAAAAATAGATGAATAACGTGAATTATTCTTTTTTTTTGGCAGTGAGGAAAATATTTCAAGTAGTATTAATAATGATGTAAGGGGAAAAAGAAAAAGAATTTGTTGTTGAGATTTTTTTCTCTCGGCGTAAAACAAGCCTGACTGGATGGAGGCTTACAAAAAAAAGAAAAACCAAAAACCAACCAAAAATAACCCAAAATTGGTGGGCGGCGTTTTTTTTTTACATGTCACAAAAAAATGACACCACATCAACAGCACCACGAAAGTGTGCATCGTAGTGTAAGTGTAAAGTGGAAAGTGCCTGCTGTGTCCAGTCTAGTCTCCACCAATCTTGTTCCACCTTAACCCTTTCGACCCTAAAGGGCCGATATATCGGCCTTAGTAAATTAAGGCAAGAAAAGACACACCGACATTTCAACTCTGTGTTTTTTTTAAATAGAACGGCTCTTATTGACTATTTGGTAATTTTGCTAAGCCAGGGCCCAAAGAATAGGGTGAAATATTGCTATGTCTTCTTTTGCTTTAAATCGCCAGGGCCAATATATTGAATGTTTATAGTTTAAATGGTTAATGCGTTTGTTGTACTAAGTTACCATTTTAAGGCATAAGTGTTTTAAATAAACAGAGGTAGGTGATTTTTGAAAGCTTGGTTGTTAATTTGCTAATTGAAAAAGATCAAATGCTGGAAAATTAAGTGCCTTTTTGCGTTTCAAGTGATAGACCAGTTAGCTAACTTAAGCTGGAGACCTGGAACCGTGAGAAACCGACTTACTGACATCGACAGGTTTTACTAGTAGATACAGACGAGGACCAGGGGCTAGGGGTACCTAGACTGTCAACTACAAAAGCAAAATATCACTAATTTCATAAACTCTTGTCACAATCCAGGTGTTTACGTATCGATATCGATGGTGGTTTTAGTTGGATAGCAAAAAAAGAAAGACGTGTTTACGTGTTTGTTTATATACGTACACGTATATTTAAAATAATAATAATAATAATAATGAACTTACACTTCCAAAATTCTGTCACCCTTCCGTATCCCTGCCCTGTGGGCTGCTCCTCCTTCCAGCACGGCACTGACATGTTGCAGAGGGGCGTACAACACTCCATTAATAGACTTCAACACACCACCTTCACTAACCTGGCCCCGAACATTAAAGCCAAAGCCTGTCTCGGTTTTTGAAATGGTCACTACTCTTGGCCCGGTTTCTTCGCTCATCATTCGTCTCTCCTCCGGGCTTGACCGACTGCTGCTGCCTTCCTCATCACTGTCCGCCATCTTTGCTCACGTGATCAAACACACTCTCTCGCACTCTTTTTTTTTTCTCTTTTCTATCTTGTCTATTTTCCTTTTTCTCTCTATATCTAAAATAGTTTCTCTGAATTATCTCCCTTATTTTTCTTCTCTCACGCCTCCCCTCTCTGTCTGCGGTTTTACTTTGCTTTCACTTTCTCAGGCTTCGTTCTTGGTCAATCTTGTTTTTGCCTTTCGCCCTTTCTTTCCTCTCTCCCTTTCTTTCTAACTAACTACCCCTTCATCGTTAGTATTACTTTTACCTCTCCTCTCTCTCACCCCACGAACAGAATTTTCTTCGTTTTTTTTAAACTTTCCAATTCTCATCTTCAGTTTTAATTCTTCTTAATTGACGATGATGAAATTCAACTTTTTCACAATTTTACAATATTATTTTTTTATTTCCCAGCCTGCGTTAATTATTTTTAAGAACTTGATTTCTTTGCAAAATTAATTAAACATGTTTCTTTCTTGTGTCTCTAAAAAAGGCAGTTTTGCCAGTTTATATCCGCAAATGTTTGCGCCTATTTGAAAATGTTCAGCACGCAGCCGGCAATGCTTTTTTGTACTTGGATAAAACTATAACTTCCCTATTTGATCATACATGGCTAAAAATAATTTATTAAAATTTTGATAAAATTGAAGTGTTCAAATTTGAGAACTATCTAATTAAAATTTCTTTTTTAATCATAAAATTTTTTGTTGATGTTCAAGTGGAATGTCAAGATTTTTATGCATTTTTCATTAAAAGGAAGCCGACCAGACCAACCACCAGTGTGATTATTTATGTATGAGGTGTTGGTTGAAATATGACACTGGAGTCACTGAGATGCATGGTAAGCCTTCTGGAGAGAGAAGTAGATGCGAAACAACTTATACTTACACATTCAATTAAAAAGCATTTTTTTAAAAAGGATATCAGATCAATATTAGTAATCAATACACAAATGATAGAAACAAACAAACAAAAGCTTCAAATATTAGAAGCTCGAAACATAAAAGTACAAAAAAAAACCAACACTTAACTCTATTTACTTTAATAACAGCAACAATATACTTAAACCTTTCGACCCTATATATCGGCCTTAGTAACCAAAGGCAAAAAAGACACACTGACATTTCGACCCTATTATATTTTTTTCAATAGAATGTCTCTCTAAGTGACTACTTGGCAGTATGACTAAGTCAGGGTCCAAAGCTTGAAATATCATTCGTTGTGTGTCTTCTTTGGCCTTAAGTTGCCAGGGCCGATATATCGTTTTGTAATATTAGTGGTTTTGGTGGTAATTAATTGATTGAGTGAATACCAATATTAGCTTTTAAAGGTTATTCTTTATTTTCTTAATTTTTA
>JAUZSX010000030.1:531139-563458 GCA_034780655.1 Idiosepius hallami | reverse complement strand
AAAGAGAATGAAGCAGCCTAAGAGCTAAACAATAGAAAATAAAATGTTGCAGTTTTAAACTTAAACAAAAATTATTGTTGATTTATTTTCCAGAGTCTTGTATTTAAGGATGTATGTTTAGAATAGTAAATAGACGAGCATGTTACAGCTCAAGTGGAAACTTCCAATGATAATATCTCGGTACAATTGTAGAATAGTTTCTTTAATAAGACTTGAGTATTTTTAAATTTAAAACCATGAATCTAATACTGATGACAAACTTATTCTTATTATTACTCAATTATATTTTTGCTGTAATCATTTAAATCATTGTTATTTCTGTTAAGTGGGGAAGTATATAAATAGATTTGATTCAACTAAAGGTTAAGATTTATCATCCAGTAACTGTAGTAAGTATGACATACTAATGTCATTTTCTTATCAGCTTTAATCAGCATTGATTTTTACCTGCAACATTATTTAGCATACCATCTATTTTTGTCTTAATTGAATTTTTTTCTTTCTTTCTTCATGGTATAATTGCTTTTTTCTGAAAACAACTGTTTAACTCTGATTTTTTTTTTTTATTTATTCTCTAATGTGTCTTACCATATTTTCATGATTCTATTTAAAACCTTCGATTCAAAATTAACGGGGTGGATAACGTGGCCCAGTGGATAGGCAATTGGACTTTGGAACCTTGGTATGCAGGTTTGAAACCAGGTTACTCAGTCTACATTGACATGTCAACTAATACCCTTAGGAAAGGTATGAATCCCCATCTTTCCTCCAGCTATGGATCAAATAGTGCAACTTGTGTTATTAAAAAAAAACTGTGAATATAAAAATAACATTTATCAAAAGTAATTGTTCTCAGCATTAAAATTACCTAAAAAGGTTGATATGCCGTTAAACACAAAACAAACAAACTCAAAATTGACACGTAATGTTTTATAGAAAACCATTATGTCTAGTGACTATTTCATCATATTTATTTTTCATAAAAAATTTGGAAAAAAAAGGTTTTTTTTATAGACAATATTTTCAAAAAAAATTTGTAGAAATACTTTATATAATTAATTTTATGTTTACACAATAAAAAGATATAATTGTTCACTAAGATGCATATATTAGCAATATATTATATTTATTACACAAGTTCAAATTCCAGTCAAAACCATTGCCTTTAATTTAAGTTGCCTCAGACAGATGGGGCTTGTTAACTCAGGAAACTCTAGATGAAGGGTACAATTGATTACAAAAAAGAGCCCAGGGATATAATGGGCACATAAAAATGGCCTTTTGCCTAACTTGGGTTCGTGCTCATAATAATAATATTAGCAATATATTGAAAGAAACCAAATAACCATATTGGACAGAGTTGACTTTAGTCTACGATGGTGTTTTATTTTACCCTTTACATTTGATGCTTACTCTTATGATTGCCCTGCTTCCCATTCTGTGTTCACAGGAAGCTACAAAGGATCAGCTTAAAGCCATTTATATTGTGAACAAGTTACATTTGAAGACCAGTTCAGACTAACTGTTTGGGTTAACCTTTATTGACCTGAACAAATTGACGACACATGACAATTTTTTCTATGTTAAATATCACTCTTCTGCCTTTGCCTATTTATCTGTCTTTATCTGTCTATCTGTTTTTTTGCTGACTAATAATAAATGCACAAACGTACACACATTAAAATAGGCACATGTCTCTATCTATTAGGTTTCATTGTATTGTATTGTTCATCCTATTGAAATGTTTGCTTTTTTGATTCTCACAGTAGACTTCCTGTTATGAACAGGATTATATTAACATTGAATTTTTTTCCCAATAATTTAAAACTCCTAAATATAAATGGAATCCAGAAATAATTTTGGTTCATTTCTTCTACCAGATTTTTAGAAATTTTATCATTAGTGAACAGTAGTCACCATTACGGACATTACTAACTCTCGCCAAACTTCTCTATCAAGCATTGCAATCTCTAGATCCTCACCTCTGACACCTTCATCCCTGGAGATCATTTCAGGAAATGACAGTTTTCTAGCTCTTGGATTATTAGAATGTGGTTTCCAAGGGAGAAGTGATAGGACTGCCTCAATTTTAGCGCAGTAGCAATAGCCAGCAAATTGCACTCTTTGAGATCTCATGGGGGTAGAGACATGGGAAGATTGTCATAGATATCTGTATATTGATGGATGTATTTTCCAAGAGACTTTGCACTCTCATTAAAAAATTAAAAAAAAAAAACAGATTGACTCTATGTGAGATTCATATTATCATAATGGATATTTTGCACTGAGCCTTTCCTAATCAAAAACTTCTAACATCGTCTTGTTTGTTCATTTGTGTTTAACAGCATGTATCAAATTTTTAAGATCATTTTAATGCCGATAAACATTATTTTGTACACACATAGTTTTTAAATAATGCAGTTTGCACTATTTGATTTGCACTTAACCTAGATTGGTTTTCAACCAGGGCTCCGCAGAACCTTAGAAGTTAAAGTCTTTTTTTTTTTTTACAGACATATATTGCACTTAATTGATGATCTCTTTAAAATCTTTGCTCTATGACGAAAGTTTATAAAACTATTAACCTTGAACTGAATTTTATTCTGTCTAAGCCTTTATTCAATAAATGCCTCACAGCTACTTACTTGTTTGGTTCACATGATGTTGGACTCTTTACTTATATTTTATTTGCCTACAAGAAGATTTTTACTTATTTTTACTTACATTAATCTAAATTATTTTGTAGATTGTTTAAATATTCATCTTCTTAAATTTTGAAATGTCAAAAATCTCTTTTAGGATTGGGAGTTGGGACTTGTGCTAGTTTAGTCATACAAGGTGTCTGAAAAGTTGCTGTGTGGTAGAAAATAATGTCCTGATGCTAATGGAGGACATTTCCAGTATTTAAGATAAGCTGTTATACTATAAATAAATAAAAAACATTTTTATTGCTAAAAATTGTATTGTCTAAATGTTTTCTAATAAAATTTATTTTTTATTAGTTTATTAAATTTCTATACACTCTTAATGCACAGTAACTTTTTGGACACTCAGTTTTATTCTCATTGATTCTTTAATTTTAACTTTCTAATGGCATTATTTGTAGGAGCTATATTTTAGATAATGGAGTTATTTCCATTTTGGCAAAATATCCATGGTAATTGATAGATCACTTCATGCTGGTTAAAGAAGCTATTGACCTTCTTTGACCATATAATGAAATTTTCTTTCATTTGTAAGTAGGGGGTGGTCCACTTGGCTTAGTGGGTAGGCAGTCAAAGCTAAGGAGTTTGAATCATAATCATTCCATTTGTTTTCATAATTATACTTAAACCCTTTCAAAGTGTTCAATGGTGCACATTGTGTTGTTCAAAAAACTGTGAGCAAAAAGAACGTTTATCACAAATGATTGATCTCAGCATTAAATAACCAAAAAGGTGTTAAACAAAACCAAATCAACCATTATCAGGTTAAAGATGTTTCATACATTGAAGATGTGAGTAGTGTTTGAATATCTGTATAGCAAATGCTGTTTTATGGTTAACATAGCTTGACTTAATCTTTGTTAAACACAGCTAAATATTCTGGGGGGGGGGTTATAATGAATATTTACAGATGTTTAACTCTCTTAAAACTACTGACCTATTGTTTAGTATAAGCAATATAACTACTGTTGCTGCTTAATGCTGGCCTGTAAACTAGTCTCCCTAATGTGTAGCCTAAATAATATGTAATTGGCTGATAGCCTCATATAGATTTTTTTAACAAATAATTCATTTGTATCAGGGTTTTGAAAGTAAACAACTATTATTGTTGCAATAGCCATCTACTTGGAACAGCTGTGTGTGTGCCTTCTTTATTTCAATGCACATTATTTTTCCTATTTTTGGTGATAACTTAATGAAGGCCTCTTGTAGACGTCTTGTTTGTTTCTTTCTTTTGTGTTTAATGGCATGTCAACCCTTTTAGGACATTTTTATGCCTAGAACAATTACTTTTGATAAATATTGTTTTATACACACATTGTTTTTTAATTTTGTTTTTTTAATTTCACAAGTTTCTCTATCTAATCCATATTAAGATCATCCAATCAGGATCATAGGGCAAAATAGAAGATTGGGGTTCATAGCTATCCCAGGGGTATTATTCGACATGTCAACATAGAGGGAATGACTTAGATTCGAACTTGTGTACTATGATTCTGAAGTGCAACTTCCTATCCACTAGGCCAAACCGGCCGCCCATAATTCTTGTAACCCAAGTGATTATATTTTTTTTTATCTGGTGATCTTGATTGTCTTCTGGTTCCAATTTGGTTTGGGATTTTCTTTCATTCCTCTTTCATTGTTGTTGTAATTGCAAGTTCTTGTTCTTAACTCAAATATTTATTGCTTCATCTACTTCAGTGGTTTTCAACCATTTTTTTTTTTTGCCAGAGCCCCCTTCACTGGTGGACTAAAATTCCAGCACCCCCTTTAGAGAGAAAATTATTAGATTAATTTTGTTTGAAATTTCATTATAAAATGATAGAAATATACTGAAGTAATCAATTTAAGAAATATCTATTAATGTTTGTAAGGCATGTTTTTGATCTTAGGTTTATTTTATTTTTTTCTTAGAATTTGCTTCGAGCTTCTGACAGCAAGCAATAAAATGTTCAGTCGGTTCTATTGAATTGCTTCTAAAATGAATTGAGCATTTTGGCTGAAAGCTATGGAATAACAATTTTTGCTGAGAAAGATTTTCATTCAGTCATTTTTTTTTTTTTGATGGGGTGGAGGGTGGGTAAGCCTGAGTGTTTCCATTTCTTCTTCAAGGTCACAGAATATTTTTGCTTTGGAAAGGTTTTTATTCCCAAAATTTTAGTTCATATGAATTTCAAAATTTTTCTATCATTAAATAGGCCAAATAGCTTGGATTTCATTTAATCTACTAATGTGCCACGGAATGATTACAGGTGTGCCGCGAAGAGATAATAAGTCGAAGACATTTAATTTAATTTTTTTCAATAAAGACATTTAATTTCTTTATCATGATGACAGTGCGCAATTCAAAATTATTGAATTACTGAAATCTAAATGTTTCTTGCATACTAATTGGTAAGCATTGTTAGGCTTTATATTATCTATATATCTTGTTTATAATATTAACAGATCCTTTGTAGATAATTCTTATTTAATATTTAGGTGTTATAAATCAGACATTGTAAATTAAGATTTTTTTAAATAAAAACATGATTAAATTATCATTGTATTGCAAAAAGGCTTTATGAGTAGAAAATATTTATTTTTTTTTGTGATAGTTGTGCTGCAAAAATTTAAATAACTCAAAAGTGTGCTGCGATGTAAAAAAAGGTTGGGAACCACTGATTTAATCTTTCACTTCTGACTTTTCAAAATCTCAATTCTTTCCTCTCTATTCAAGATGATAGAATAACTTTTTTTTTCCTAAATTAATCAAGCCAAATTTGTTACTTACTCTCTTCAAAATTTGAATTTCTCTGTAAAAATTCATTTTATTTATTGTTTATATTAAGCCAAACAAACTTCAACTTGTGAACTTATCATTGATTATTTAGATATAACAGAATTATTTCATTATATAAAAACAATTGTTAATGTAATGAAATCTTTAAACAATCGATATGTTGTATATAATTAATAATGCATATATAAATACTGTTTATATAAAGAAAAATATTTAAGTATTCTATTGTTTCTTTTTTTCAAAGCATGATTGTTTTCTGATGTCTAGTCAAGTATGGATTCCGACCGGTCATCTCGTGGCATTTATGGTAAGTTTTTAATTTCTTTAAACATTTTTTTTTTGTATAAGAATTACAGAAATGATTCAAATTAACTTTATGCAATGCTTAACTCTAATGTATCTGGTAATCAGTAGCTTCCTGGGCGACACATGCCAGAGGGCAGCATTTTCAGATAGATATTAGAAAAAAATTAATAATATTAAAAAGCTAACAAACACATCTTAAATTTTATAATTAAAATCAGTTTTTAAAGTTGTACTTTTTTTGTTTTTTAAATGGATTTTTTAAACTTTATCTTCACTCCAATGAATATAAATATTTGAAGTGGAATATAATTAGATCTTTGATTTTAGTTGCATGAAAATAAATATTTTGGGAGCTTTTTATAATTTTGAATGTTAACGGATTATCTCACGACCGCCCTGAGCAGCAGAAAATCTTGCTATGCCACTGTTCCTAATGAATAGATTTACTCTACATTTAGAATGACATCCATTTCTGTGATTTAATTATAATCTCTCTAATTATAGAATAAACAAGTATCTATCTCTTTTAGATCATGACTATCATTTGTTATCACACAATTGTTCATTGTGCTTTTTGCCTAATTTTTTCTTTCCACATTCGTACTGTCAGGCTCATGGGATTTTATCCCTTTTTCAACTTATTTTGCCACTCTTTGCTCCAGTTTACTACCCAACACCACCTCTGGAGTATCTAGAGAGTGGGTGACGCTTAACTGTGCTCGCTTGAGCCAAGATGGCAAAGACTTGAGATAACCCGTTGAGGTTTGGCTTTGTGCTGGACGCAGTTTGCACATATGGCGCTGCTGAGCAAACCATCACTCACCTGCTCATAGACTGCCTATTTAGTGTGCGTTGCCCTGATGTGAACATTACCGCCCGTCATTTCTCTTTTGATGAAGCGGCACATGAAAAATTGAACTTCACAATACAAAAAGAAAATTTCAAAAAACGACACTAACCACATTACATGGGAATTTTTTTATTAAATTTTCTATGCTCACCCATTTTTTTTATAATCATTGGTAGGTTTTATGGTCACTGATGATATCAAAACTCTATTTCATATTGATTAATTATGTGTTTTATGATAAAATAGATTAAAAGTAAATGAAAAAATTTTAACATATTTACTAAATCATAAAATTCCAACAAATATTTTCTTTTTCCTCCAATTGTCATCTTGTTTGCCTTGCTGTCTGATCTAAATTATTTTTGAAATAATCAATAATAAACTGATAAAACAAACTTGATTAAATCACTTCTATTTTTGAGATATTGTATTCACTTGTTAGTATGCTATGGCCTTTGTTAGGAACACCTTCATAAGAAATTATACCAATTACAGGTTGAGGTCAAATTCTGCTATATCTATTGCATTATCTGATAAATACAACGGAAAGGCTACTGATAATTTATTTCATTTATTTGTTAATTAGTACATCCTTAAATAGCTATTTATTTAAATATTTCTTTAAAATTACTTAAACATTTCTTGGATTTGTATTTTTGAATTTTTAACTTAATGTTTCTTTTTAACTATTAGATTATTTTCTCTAATCATTTTTATATCATCTAAAATTAATTTAGAAAGAATGTAAAGTCTTGATGAAGTGATGAAACTTAAATGCTTTTTCTTCCACTGGATATTTTCCTAGGTTTTTAAAAACGTGATAAAGATGGAAATCTCTTATATTTTCTATAAAAAAAAATTACAGAAAAACTTCTAAAAAAAAAAAGAAGACTTTGAAAATAAAAAAGGTTAAATGTAAAAAAAAAAATACATACATTACATAAAAAGTAAATGTTTATGTTTTGTGTACTTTGGCAGAATTCTGTCATTCATGCATGTTTTATTAAAGATGATCTTAATTCTTACATTCGGTAAACTAGGGGAATTTTTAGGAACTCTAGACCGCCATTACAAAAGATGTTGTAAGAAAATGAGAAAAAACTGAAAGAAAGATCATAAAAAGAAAATTAAGATTATCTTTAATAAAACCTGCATGGATCCAAATTGATTGGGCAGCAAAGTTGGAGCATTAGTAAAAACTCGAGCTCTGGAATAGTGGTATCCGAGTTCAAAATCCTAGTCAAAACCATTGCATTCATCTTATAAAAATGGCCTTGTGCCAAATTTGGTTGGTGCTGCTGCTCACCAAGTAAATATAATATATTCAAATTGATTTTTTCATTTTCATATTTTTGTTGTTGCATTTTTTCTTAAATAATTTTTACCTTTTTTCCTAGGATTAGCTTCTGCTAACTCTGCCCTCGATGGCATTCCATTTAAGATTGGTGGAAAATTTAAAGTACCTAATAAGGTAAGCAATTTTTTATTTTTAAATATAAAATGGTTTCAATTGATATCTTCCTTTGCTAGCATTTCTTTATTTTCTCAAACAAAAGATCTCATAGCCTCCTGTATAGCAGAATGGAGCATTAAGAATTAGTTTTCTGTAATTAATAGTTTAATCATTATGTATCAATACGATAAAACAATATCAATACTATAAAACAAACTTTTGAATAGAAAAGATTAATAAAGTCTTTATATTATGAAAATAGAATATATTCTGTATGTAACAGTTCAATCATTAAATGTAACAGTTACATACAATCAACTGTTCAATGCAACAAATTGATAAACTCCCTGTCCTATGAAAACAAAACATCTTCCATAATTAATGCAAAGTCTTGGATTCTTCAATTCTTCATTTACTCAAAACAAACCTCATCCATGTTTCTTTTCATTAAATCACTGCCTTGTAATTCGCTATATGCTGTCACCCAATGGCCTCATATCAACATCTATTGCCGAATAACTGGCCATTACTTTTTTCTGAAATCTTGCCACAAGTTGTATTTTTATATGTCAAAATCACCCCAAAATGGACATAAATGACACTTTTTTGTTGCACAACTTTTGATACATCCATTAGATTTTTCTGAAACTTGACAAAAATGTGAAGGAAATTGTGCCAAATGTAAATTCAGTATTTTTGAACGTGATAAAATTCTAGTTTGTGTCTCCCGAGCTTTTGGGGGGCTAAAAACACCCCAAAAAAACGCTCTTTTACCCAAAATTTAAACCAAGTTTACTAATATTTCGTTTGTCCAGGATAAATATATATTTTTATTTAATTTACGTGTTTGTATTTTTCTTGCCCCAATACACTTGTCCTGTCTATAACATATAGATATATATATAGTTAATGACTGTTCATTTCTTACCAAGAAGGTAAGGCTGAGAACAACTTGGAGAAGAACAATGAAAAATGAGAGGGAAGTTATGCAGCATTCTTGGGTTACATTGACTAGGCTGGCTCAGAATAGGCAGGGGTAGAGAGACTTTGTTGCTGCCCAATGCACAACACGGTTGATGACTGTTAATTTCTTATCTGTATGATTTTCAGATTAAAAGCTCTTACAAGAATTATTTTGCAAGTTATTAACAATTTATGAAATATTTAGAAAAATCAAGGCATTAAAATGTTAAGGGCTACTTTAAAAAAACTATTTCTTGATGTTATGCTTTGCATAATTTTCAAGGAAGCCCTCAACTAAGCCTAGATTTTTCAAAATATTTCATAAATTATTATAAACTTGCGAAATGATTTTTGTAGTTCACCAAAAATTTTACCACACAGAGATATTGTGTGTATCTAGGTATGTGCTAAAAATTAAGACATAATGTTCAGTAGGTTTTTTTATATATTTGAATTCACTTGTTCTTACTAGCTCTTAGCTTTTGTACTTCATCATGTATACATTTATATGTCCATAATAAGATCCTGTGGATACATTATAAAAGAATAATAAATATTCCCTGACGAAGCAGTATCTGAAATGTGTCAGCATTCATTTTTTTTTCAAAAATTTTTCAATCAATTAATAGAAAAAATGGAAAATAAATTCCAACAATGTATGGGACACAACATATAAAAATAATGATAATAATAATAATAATAATAAATGTGCCCTGATGAAGGAACATTCCCAAACATTAACTGTATTCTTGTTTTGTTTTAATAATTTAAAGCAGTAAATGTTTCTCTTTAAAAGCTGTTGTCCATTTTAATCCTAGGTCTGATATTACTATATTAGATGTTTTGTTTACTAAAAAATATCTTTCAAATTTTTACCTTTTTGTTATATTTTATTTTCTACAGGTTTCAATTCCCAAAGAACTGCTTACTCGAAGAAAATGCAGTGCTTTGGACGACGAAGTAAGTTATATTCATTCTACTTTTTAAAAAAATACATTGATTTGTTTTTCTAAAGTGAAGAATTTTTTTAATTAATAATAATTAGGGCTAAGAAAATATTTTTTATTATAGAATATACTTGACATTACCTGACTATTTTGTGATTTTACTATTTGTTTTAAAAATAGCATATACATTTATCTATGCATATATCTTTCTGTCTATCAAGCCACCCACTTATCTATAAACATCTTTTGTAATTATTAACAGTGCTGTCACAACATGCTTTTATTAAATATTATTGTGGAGAGGCCTAATAAGTAGGGATGTGAGAAACATATTCTTTTATAAAATAATATTTTCATAGCCCTAATTATAATTCATTAAAACTGTCCACAACATAACGTTAAAAGATGTGGAAAATATCAGAATTTTTCTGTTGATATATCTTTTAGCATTGCAAATTTAGCATGAAATAAATTTTAGTAAGATTTGAATTAAAACTGATTTTTTTTTACTAAGATCACCCTGGGCAACAATTTTTTACTTTTTGAATGTTGTTAAGATTTCTACAAATGAATTTGGGGTATTTTTATTCTGCTAAATAAGGAAATGGCATCTGTTTCTCTCCATCGGGTCAGGTTTTTGTGCTAATTTGATTTTTAAAAAATCAGATCTTGTGACAAAATCAATACTTCATGTTATTATATACCATTCCAATCAAAACAATTATTCGAGATTGCATTTTAACTTCACCAATTTCTTCTAAAATACTTCATACATACACATATGTGAATGAAACCATAAAAAGTGATGTTGCCATAATTTAAAAAAAAACTTGAAAAAATGACACATGGACCTAGCTCAAAAACTTGGCCTGATTGAGCAAAACCAATGTGATCTTTTGGTTTCAGCACATCATTTTGTTCTAAAGCATCTGAAAAAATGCAGACACAAAATTTGTTGTTGACCATTTATAATTGATATCAGAAAACAATATAGTATAGTTTTGTAAACCAGAAAAAACATTATAAAATGTCATATTATTAGAGTAGAAACTTAGAAAATTCTATTACATGGAGTTACATGTGTCACATGGGCTTAGATTTATTGAAACATTGAGATAAAAAAATGTAGTTATGAAAAGGTTCATGCCTTTCTCCTACTCTAAAGTGACTTGGATTTTTAGATAGCATCACAATTTGGTTCAGGAAGTACTACCTATTGAGGTTGGATGCTGTGGATTTTTAGAACATATCTACCATTTCACTTTCAAAAATATGTGTCACTGGAAGGGATTTAAAGAAACAAATATGTCCTGCACAATTCAAAGAAATTCACAAAGAAAGCATGACGTTGGCCATTTTCATCCTCATGCTGCTCTTAAATTTAACTGTGAAAAAGCATTTTTTTTATTATTATCTAGAAAATTTAAATAAGCCATTTAATTATTTTTTTGTTCGTTGCTTTACCCAGTGGAGAAAGCTACTGGTGGCGGCAGGGGTGGCAGTTCCGCCTTAGCCATCAAAACTATATAATCACCTCTGGTTAGCTGCTTATGAGGGCAGAGTAAAGCATACATCATCACATGTTGTATGTAAAAAAACAAACAAACATGTATATTAGAATTTAAAAATCCCAGCACTAATCTTGTTTTTGATTTTATTTTATTTTTTAGTATTTTTTCAACACGGAAGAGGGTGTGATCCACTGGGCCAAAGCACAGCAGCGGATGAAGGAGAATAAAGAACAATTGATGAGAGAGAAGGCAGCAGCAGCAGCAGCATTAAATAAGCCATGTTTGGCCGAAGCGGATCTGAAGCAGAGCCAACAACAAGTGTTGATGCCTGTGGCATCGGAGGATGTCTACGCCAACATCCACAATATGGCTGACAAGATGTTGACCCCAACACCAATCTCTCAGCACCAACCGACCATCTCTTCTAACAGCACAGTCAGCACGGACACCCACACGAACATGTCTCAATTCGACGTGACACAATTCGAACGTGAAGATGACCCTTTTGAAAACGTCGAACGGCAGGTCATCAACGAGTTTGAAGAGTTGAACCAGGTTTTCCAAAAGTCTGCCGAGAGTTCCGAGTCTCCAGAAGGGAACTACGAAAACGTGGTGGTGGTGAGCAAGGTGCCGCCGCCTGATGCAGCTGCCCCACCACCGCTACCTCCACCTCCATTGCCTCCTCCTCCAGGTTCGGCAGCGGCTGCGGCTTCTGCTGAGCACGAGTCTCCGCGACATTTACCCCTCAGTTCCCAAGCTGCACCCCTTGAAAACTCCCTGGCTGCTGCTGACCCTGAGACAACCCCTATGGACGTTAGTGGTAATGGACCTGATGAGAATTCAGAAGCCGAATTTGATGATGATGCTATCTATGGAAACTTACCGTGCCGTAAAAAGTCCTCTGCTGGTTCCCCTAAGAGGAAAGATAGCAATCATTATGTGATGGTATCGTATGCCAATGGACGGTTGGTACGCGATGCGAGCAAGAGGCAAGCCATTGCTGCCGCCAGACAATCGTCACTCGATGAGGAATTAAAAAGTAAGATTGTGATGTCCAATTCCATAAATCAAAAGACTAGTACAGAGTCCTCCCCTTGTGTTGTGGCTGGGAACCTGGAAAATAATATGGGCCCAAATCCAGACACAACCTTATTGAATGAGGGCATATATGAAAACATGCCTGTTTCTTCCCCAGATAAAAACAATTATGAAAACTGTTTTTTAGCACAGAGGTCAAGGCATTCTGTGGCATTTGATGGGGACTCCCCTGTCTATCCACCGGCCATCCCTCCTAGAACTGACTTGGCTAAACTGCGCAGCACTCATAGCACGCCCAATATTCACCAAGCCTCTTCAGGCAAGGACGCTAAGTCTGTGTCGCCTTTTAAGTCCCCTCCTTCACCAATGCCAAGAAAACAGGTAAGTTTGGTGTCCATCTGAGGAATGTCACTTTGCGTGTTGTTTGTGTTTTTCTTTCCTTTAGCCTCTACTGATGCTGAGATATACTGCAACAATGTAGGCAGCAAGGTAGGAGCATTGGTAAAAGCTAAGGCCCTGGAATCATAGTAAGCATGTTTAAATCGTAGGCAAAACCATTGCATTCACCTTTAACTGCCTTGGGCAGATGGGGCTCGTTAACTTGGGAGAGCAGCTCATCTAGGTGAAGAGTAACAATGAATGTAAAAATCCTGGATAAGAGCACGTAAAAATGGCCTCATCCCAAACTTTGGTTGGTGCTCACCAAGTAAATAGAATGTACTGCAACAATGTGGAAGTCTTTCTTCAGCTGGAGCCACATTACCTTTGGTCAATTCTTCCAATTACCATATCTCTTAGCGAATTATAATTCAATTGCAAATCTATAATTTACATAAGTTTTCAGTGAAAATCTATTTAGTGAATTATTTTCAAGAGTATTTACTGAAAAGGCTGTATGGTAAAACAAAAAACTCATTTTTTTTTTCATGTTTTTTTAAAATTTCAACTGCATTTTTAATTGGTTTGATAATTCCCATGACCAAATACTAGTCATGAATGATAATAGTCTTTTAGGAGATTTTACCTACGTATATAATCAATAGCTAATAAATTATAAGTAGATTATAATAATGAATAAGCTATAAGCAATCGGGCAGCAAATTTGGAGCATTGGTAAAAGCTTGGGCTCTGGAATTGTAGTAAGCAAGTTCAAATCCAAGTCAAAAAACCATTGCATTCACCTAAAAATGTCTTTGTGTCAAACGTGGTTGGTGCTGCTGCTGCTCACCAAGTAAATATAAACAATATCAAACATAAAGGGAAGTAACTTTTTTTTTCTAACTGAATATAAATAACAAAATAATCTTATTATATATCTTTTTTTTTTTTTACCAAGTAAACATTATTTTGAATCTGTTTCTTTCCATTAAAAGCAGATATGTTTTTCATAACAGAAAAAAATATAATTTTGATTAAATTATTTCATCTGCATTTTTAATTGGTTTGATAATTTCCATGACCAAATGCAAGTCATGAATATTAATTCTTTAGGAGATTTTTATTACAAAAATGCACACACAAAAATTGCTCATTTATTTTTTTACATAAAAAAAAGTTAGTTACTCAGATGGCTTGCAATCATCTGGTTGGAAACATGGCCACTAATTTAAGAAAATATTTCAAATGTTGTTTCATGTTACATCTGTTTTCTTTATTCTATTTCAATAATAAATTGTGTTTATCTTTTACTACAGTGCGTGAATTAGCTATTTCTTCTGTAGGACAAGGCCAAATAAAACAGTCACTTCATTATTGTTTATTGATCAATTTAATCATTGAAGAAAGCTCTATTAGATATGATCAAATCAATTTTAGTACTAATAATTTTAATGAGATACTCCTCATTACAATATCTTTAAGATTGTGTTGTGTATAAATATTACATTCATTAAAAAAAAAACTAATTTCCATTGGTTCTATCGAATAATGTTTTTAAAAGTGACAAAGTAATTCAAAATCATATTTTATTTGTAATTTCAAAAAATGATAAAAGAAAGAATAATTGTTATCTGCATTAAGATAGATAAAAAGGGTTTTGATTATTATTGTTACTAAATTATTTGGACATTTATTTTTATGTTCATTGTTATTCTTCGGCGTTCAAAAGTTTAGGAACTGTCGATCATTTTTGTAAATTGTTTCTAACTTTTTCTATGAGGAAGGGGAAAATTCTTTTTGTGATTATTATAATGTTTAATAATGGTAGTTAAACAAAAGATATTTTTTGATTTTGAATACAGTTTTTTACATTTTGATAAACTTAATTAAACTACAGTTGTCCAATTGTTAAGGAATGCAGAAAATTAATGCTAACTTTAGCAATTTTAATGAAGATTTATCAAGATGTTAACTCTAAATATCCGAAAAAAAAGCTATCTACACAAGAATAACAGCTTATTAATGACCACTATGCTGAAAAAAAAGGTCCATAGGGGAGATTGCTAAAATACTGAAAACATCTAAAAGCATTGTTTTTCTGATTATTGAAAATAGAAAAAACGTTTACCATTGACTGATAATAGAAAATCAGTCGAACCCCGAATAACAGCTAAGAGGAAGGATAGAAAAATGATCATATCAAAAAAATTGACAGTTCCTTAACTTTTCGATGCTAATGTATTTATATCATTTCAGCAGATATGTCTTTAGACTTTTTTCAAATATTACTCCTGTTATAGACTGAAAAGAGAAAATCAGTCCGAATCCAAATAACAACTAGAGGGGAGGATAGAAAAGTGATCATATCCTTATGATTGCTTTAAAACCATGGCTTTGATACCCTGGGATTTTACATCTGAAACTGGACAAAAAATTTCCTGACAAAGGTTCTCACAAAAACTAAACAAAGTTGGATTATTTTCAAGAATTCCATGCTCAAAGCCCTTAATTTTTATTAAAATTAAAATGGCAAGATTGATATTCGCCAAGAAATATTTGTGTTGGGGGGAAAAAAAAGTTGAGAAAAGGTTCATTTCAGTGATGAATCTAAATTCAATCTTTTCAGATCAGACAAAAGAACACATGTCAGAAGAAAAATGGAGAAAAACTGTCCTCTAAGTGCATTAAAAGTACTGTAGAATTTGGAGGGGGCAGTATAATGGTATGGGGCATCATATCTTCAAAAGGAACTGGCGCCTTTGTGAGGATTCGTGGAAAAGTTAGTGCCCAAATGTACAGAGGATTGATAAGAGAATATGTGGTTCCTAATCTTTCTGATTCTGATATCTTTATGCAAGACAATGAACTGTGCTATATAGCCAAAATAGTTTTAGAAGAGCAAAATAGATTCCATATTTGCATTAAGGATTGGCCAGCTCAGAGTCCCCACCTGAATCCAATTAAAAATGTTTGGAAAATTATTGATGATAAGATCAGAAAAATAAACATTGATGATTTATTAGAATGTATACAAAAACCCTGGAATAATATCTCACCTATAACATGTGCACAATTGGTTCTGTTTTACAGCATAAGATGGAATAGTGTGATTGAAAACAAGGGCCTTTTCACTAAATACAGAAAGAATCATTTTTCATAAATAATTTCCTCAGTTTCTTAACTTTTAGACAACTGCAATTTAATTAAGTTTTTTTTATATGCAAAAACTAATATGTATTCAAAATCAAAAATCAAAAAACATTTTTTTTTAATCTACTATAATAAAAGATTGAAAAAATCACAATTTTTTCCCCCCTTTTTCATAAAGTCAGAAGCTATAAAAAAAAAATGATTGACAGTTCCTTAACTTTTGGATGCTACTGTATATATATCATTTCATCAGATATGTCTTTAGAATTTTTTCAAATACTACTCCTGTTATATACTAAAATATTCTAGTAACTGTGAAAAAGATTTTCTATTCAATCTATGAGAGTAGACTGTTTTATATCTGTAAGCATTGAACTCTGTTTTGTAGACTTTACATATTTTTTTAAAATTATGAATCGTTAACACTATCATTTAAATATCAAAAAGTTGATTGGCAAAATTAGCTAAGTATATTTATTATTATAATTATATTAATTAATTTACTAACAGTGAACATGTGCAATGAGGCAAATGTTATAATGGCCATTGTATGAATGAAAGAATACATGCATGAGCAGAATGAAAGCAAGGCTTTATACTTATGGTTGAATGCGGACTTCAACAGTCATGAGATGTGTAAAACTTTAAAGTAAAAGCAGTGCAATGAAAAAGTAGTGAAGTAAAGATCTCTATGTTGTTTTGTCGCTTATTCGGCTGCTTTTGTAGTAGCAGAAGAGGAAGAAGGAAAAAAAAGAAATAAAATCTTTACAAATTTCAGCTCACTAACATAAAATATTAAAGGTTATTAATATAAATTAATTTTGTGTACTTTGATTGTTTTAAAACTAGGTTAATAAGTCATTGAGTACAAAAATATTCAGAAATGAATGGAAAAGTTTGACCTTTAAACTTTTGTTTAAACAAAAACAATCTCAATGGGTAGGCAGACTAACAAAATAATTTCTATTTCAAAATTGTAAACAAGAAAATATATTTTGAAATGGCGAACATGTCAGATCAACATGACCCAAGATTCAATTCAAGTATGGTACAAGGTCATGTAGTGATAATTATTGGCCAACCACCCATAAGGCTGGTTCTTGTCCACACCAAAAGAACAGCAACTAACTGGCGGATTCTCAAACCCAGAGGTCTCCAAACTTTTCAATGTAAAGGCAACATTATATATTTCTCACATGCAGATCAAAGGAATAAGAAAATGAAAAAATAATCAGTTTCCTCAAATTAGAGTATAAACATGGAAAAATTAAAACACATCTTGTTGGAAAAAAAATCAGGGTAAACTAAATTGATTCCTGCCTTTTAGTTTCATACAACCAAATTAGTGGGACAAATGATAATGTTTGTAGTTGTGACTTCAAAATTTTTTTCAAATCAGGTTTCAGATTAGATGAGCCATTTGTAAGAATTGATTTGGCAGGCCAGATAAAATTATGTGGCCAGCCAAAGTTTTGGGAGCCCTAATGTAACCAGTTGAATGCAATAAACAGAAACATTAACCATAACTTTTATTTTACTGTAGCCATCATTTTGTAAATGAAAGTGTTTGACAAAAATATGTTTAGAAATGTAGGGAAGCCAGTTACATTCCCTTGGTCTCAGTCGGAAGGACCTTAGAAGTTGCCTTCCTTTACTGATATGAAAGGGGAGGTCACTGCCATATTGAACAGTGTGGAAACTTAGGTGTGCACAGGAACACTGTTGCTTGGCGCCTCCTCCTGGACCTGTAAACTCACCCAGTAGTAGAATACACATGGATTTTACTTTAACATTTCTGTAAGAATTAGATGATATTTATTTATTTTTTTGCAAAATATTTTTATTATGTTTTTTTGCTGTTTATTATTTGACTTAAATCTTTTTTATATATTCTTATCTTCATTGTTGTGCATTTATTGGTCCCCCAACAAAGGAGGGATGTGGACCTAGAAATTCACCTTCATCTGCTCGTCCATTCGACTGTCCTCACTTTTTAAAAAGAATTATGCCTTGGAAATTTTTTAAATTTTGCATTATTAAACATGATATGAGTAAAAAAAGTAATATGGTGGATTTTCCAGGAAAAAATCTGGTTACCCCCTCTAGAGAGACATTTTGGGGGGAAAATGGCTCAAAATGACACTTTTGTGTGTATTAAAAAAAATAAAAATTTCTGAAAAGTTGTAACTAACTGATTTCTATAAAATTTGATTTGTCTGTACTTGGGATAATTCTTGGAAGTGTCCCTAGAGGCTATTTTATCATATTTGTCCAAATTTTGATGTGTATGTCTATTTAGTAATTTTGAATGGCAAGGTTTGAAACTGCAGAAATTGTTTATTTTTTCAAGGATTTGCCCTTCTCCTGGGGACATTTGGGCTAAATGGGCGGAGGGCAATTTTTTATGCCTTGTCTACTGTACACAAATAGGGGGAGGCATGTATATTTTGCTTGTTATTTTGTAAATCTATCTGTTGACATTATATTGTATTTATTAATTGAATACCTGAATGAAATAATAACATGAGTATTCTTATTAATTTTTCTTTTTTTTTTTCTAACCTTTCTATCTTAATAATATACAGTCATGGAGTCGACACCCGCCAGTTCCCCCAATTAGGAGTCGGCATAATGGTCAGGTGTCACAGAGCTCGGTGGAAACAAGCTGCAGTGATGATAGCCCCACAGACTGTAGCCAGGTGAATGATCCATTCCCCAACATGTCACAGGAAGCCCAGAACTTTGTGCAACAATATCTCTCCATGGGATTCCCTCGGGCCCGTGTGGCCAGAGCTGTGGAGAAGCTGGGACTCGATGAGAAAGAAGTAAGATTTTTCATATTTCCTTTTTCCTTTTCTTTTTTTTCATATTTTTTTCTTTTTTTTTTGTGCCCATGCTAGAAAATCATACTTTGATTGATTTAACCAGTTTATTGACTCTCATTTGGCCATTCAATGCTGTTTTAATTTGCTCTACCTAGTTTACTTGTTTCACAGTTTTTTCTACTTTGAATGTTTGTTTTTATCAATTGCACATTTTAAACAATTATATCAGAAATTTAAGTGTATTTTATTACTTAAAATGTACACCAAGTTAAAAACATAATACTGTGGTTGTAAATATTTTACTATTGTGAACAATATGGAAGGGTCAACCTGGAAAATGCAAATTGCAGTGCTTATGATTTTGGTCTCTAAAGATATTGTCCTGCCAACGTGAAGTACCCTTGTTAGTGGTTTGGTGAACATAGGTGGGGGAGGACAGTCAGTTGGAGAATCTGGTGGTGTGTGTTTATTGTGCAGCTACGTTTTCTTGTTCAATATAATTGTTGGTGCTTTTAGCTCTGTTGGATTTATAGTTGCACGTTTGGTGGTAGCCTGTCGTTACAAGTATTGGTGTTTTTTTTTTGTGAGTTGAATCTATAAAAAGTCTTATTTGCTTCTTTTTTTTTTTTTTTAAACAAATGCTTACAAAGAATCTTAGTAATTTGAATGTTAGACTTTTAGTATTGTATATTGTCCAATTTTAAGAATTAAACCCACTTTACCATATGGAACTGACATTATAATCTAATTCACCCACATCTTTCGTAAGATTTAACTTATTTTCTACCCCGGTTTCATCATTCAAATTCCCAGCAAAACACTGTTGGATAAAAAATCTTGAACAAACAATAATTTATGAAGCTACCGTAAGAATATAGTTTTCCTAAGCAGTATTTTTAGCCATTTAAAATCAGTAATAGACTATGAACCCAAAGGACTTTATCACTTGAAATTTTTCATTGTGTGACCTACACTGAAGCTGGAAGAACAAAAATAGACAAACGAATGCCAGTATTACCCCAATCATCATACTATCAGGTTGTTTTCTATTGCAATTCATTATAACTGAAAGTTTATATTTTGTTTTTATATTCATGTCGTTATCTTTTTGTTTTGTATTTTAGGTTATTGATCATCTTTGTATGGTAGATAAATTGGGAGAAGAAGGTCATGATCCACAATTGGTGGAAGATGCTTTACACTTATTTGACAATGACATTCAAAAGGTTCAAATCCATATTTTTTCTATTTTTATTGTATTTTTAACTTTGTTTTACAAGCAATTCTTTTCATTAATTCGGACTTCAAAATCATGATTCGCAAGTTCGAATCCAAGTCATCTCAAATATGTTAAAATTTGGACTGATACTTGGGGATTCATATCTTTCCCAATGGTATTAGTCCAATAATGAATGCAATTGGAATGACTAGGAATCAAACTCGCGTATTACAATTCCAAAGGCAGACTGCCTACCCACTAAACCAAATGGAGAAAATTCTTTTAATCTTTATTAAAAGTTTGCGTTAATTAATCAATTTTTTAGGAATTTATTATTCTGACTTTTTATTATCATCATAGTAGTTTTAGGATGTTTTTCTACACTACGTTTAGGTCTAGTCCACCTCGGGTCGTCTTTAGGTGATTAACAGTGACCTCAGGTTGGAATGCTGAGTTTTGTAACCACTTCTTCACCTCAATAATCATAATTGTTGTCTATCAAACCATGTTTTTGACCGAGTTGACCTCTGGCCAGCTTCGGTCTAAATAATAAAGTTAATTTCTAAATTATAAATCCTCATCTGAAAAATAAAAATATAATCGATTAATTTTTTTTCATTTTGATTTTCCAGGCTGAATGCTACATTCATCTGCATCAACAATTTGTGGAACTTGGTTTCCAGCGCTCCAAGATTCAAGAAGCCCTTGTGACCTCAAAGCTGGACAGTGACAAAGCCTTAGATTTATTGACTACTTAATCTATCATATACACACACAAACATCTTCTCTATTGTACACATACATACACATTTCTACATCCACTTATTGCAGAAAATTTTTCAGTAATTATACACAACCTAATCCATGTGTAAAATGCATCCATTTATTGTAAGATATATATATATATATATATATATATATATATTTTCTGTTCAACTTTATCTGCCACTCAAGCGTTAATCAATGTTCTTTTTATTTTTTCTTTCTTTTTTTTTTACCAAAAGCCCAAATTAATTTAAATTTAAAAAAAAAAAGAGAACTAATCTGTAAAGACTTATTTTCTCTCTGGATTATTTTTAATTAATTGTTACTCATCATTGCTTTTTATGTTTTGATTTTGTCCTTAGCCAGCGTGTGCATGAGTGTATGCATGGATTTCACTGATCAAGCCTCTTTCTCTCTATCTTTCTTTCCTTTGTTTTTTTTAACTGAATATGTGTGGTTGTTAGACTTGCAAGAACAAAGACTTCTCCGATTGTCTGATAGTGTGGTACTCTTACCGTGTTCAGACATTTCATCACCCAATCATTATTCACAGACATGTAATCACTAGACATTTAATCTCATAGTTTTTTCATCATGTGGACACTTAAGCACCAGACACAGATACATCTAATCACTCTCCAAAGAAAAAAAAGTGATAATGTAAAACATAAAAACTAAGTGTTTATTTATATGATTATGTTTTTATTATGTAAAATTTTTAGAGCACTCTTGACAATTTTGCGATTATTTTTACGAGCGATTAAAATCTCTAGGGTTTTAATGTTTTTTTTACATTATGACTTTTCTTTTTTTCTTGGTACAGTGTGAGATTTTAGTGTATTTCCCTGGTATATGTTTTTACATTATCACTTTTCTTTTTCTTCAAAGTATTATTAAATGTTTCCATGTATGGTGCTAAAGTGTCAAAGTGATGAATACTAGGGCTATGACAATATTCTTTTATTAAAGAATACACTTGTCAGATCTGTAGTTATTAGGGCTGTGACAAGAATATTTTTAATAACAGTATGTTGTCATGACCCCCTACTAATAAGTAAAGAATTAAAAGAAATGATAAAATATCAAAATAGTCAAGTAATGACAATATTCTTTAATAAAAGCATATTATCATAGCCCTAGTGATTACTGGTCAGGTGAATAACTGTCTGGTGATAAAATGTCTACTTTTCCACAAATCCTGCAATATATTGATGTATGTCTCGATGTGAAATGGTATGGGAACAAAAAGGAATAGGAAAGCCTGAAATCCACAACTAAAAGATTAAGAAATAATGGTTTACTGACTTTTCATCACCTGACTATTAATCACGGAAATATAATCTTTAGACTTTTAATCAAATCAAGAACTTTAATTACACCAAAGAAAAAAAAATTACATTTATTTATGTAATTATATTTTTAATACATTAAATTTCTTAGGACCTTTGAAAATTTTGGGGTTATTCGCAAAAATTGGCATATCACATATGAAGAATCATCATTTTAAAGGATTCCAAAAAATGGACGTATAATGCGGTGAAAAAACATCAAACGCTTTTAGAAATCCCCAAGTGTTTAAAATTCCCAGAGTGATTAAGCATCCACATGATGAAAAAAAAAAAAACACGGAATTAAATGTCTAGGGATTAATATTCTGTGATTGATCGTTGAGTGATGAAACGTCATGTAATGAAAAGTCCGTACACCAAAATAATACGTTGGTGTTTTAACCAAAGAAACCAGTGACTAGAAAAGTCTTGGAATTAATTTCTTTCTAAGCATTTTATTAAAAGAGAAAATAAAGCCGATTCACCCTTGATTTTAGGAGGTTTTCATATCCATTTTCTTCTATCAAACCATGTGTTCTTTGTTTGAACCTGAATCATGAATATATTTGTCTCTCTTTCCAGGTTCATTGATGAAAAGTCTTGAAATTCATGTTGTCTGCATTTTTGTATAAGTACAGGGCTCTACATTACAAGTGATTTTTTTTTCTTGTTTTTTTTTCCAAGTAACAACTAAAAAAACATTTGTTTTTTGGCAACTTTTTTTACCAACAATCTTCCAGTTACTGATTGAAAATATCTTTTCAACCATTTTTTTTTAATCAAACAACAAAGTAATTAAAATCCATTCAATAAAATGGAAAATAGAACAATATAATCTATTTTTAAAACAAAGCTGTTTAAAAAATGTCTAAAGAACTATGATTTTTATACAAAAGAAAAACTAGTTCAAAGTGAAATGGATTATACTTTTTTAAACAGTTTTGAATTAATGGTTTATTCATAACAATAGTGCAAAATAAATTTTGTGGGTTTGATTAGTAACTCATCTATTTGGCTAATAAATGAAAATATTTAGTTGTCAAGGGTCAGGTGAAATTAAATATGTCCTTAGAGACCTGGATTGGTATAACATTAGAGTAAAATCACATTTCATGGTTTTGGCTAGTAACTTTTTTATTTGGCTAGTAAATGAAAATATTAACTTGTCAATGGACCACAAAATTTGTAGAACCCTGAAGTCCATGTGTATCCTTTTATTGTTTTGTTTATGTCCTCAATGCATGTGTATGAGTTAAATGGGTGGCTTAATGGTGGCTGGGATGGGATGCCCCCATGGAGGAGAAACTTTCAGATTAAGAATTTAACTGCCCTGCTACCTCCACTACTCTGCAATATATAACCCCCCATCCCCGCTCTCTCTCCAGTCTTCCCTCTCCATTTCTTCACCACATTTTCTTTTTCAGTATACTGAATGGGGTGCCCAGCAAAAAGTCAAGAAACTTGACAGCTCCTTTAAAATTGCTCGGAAATTGCTTCTGTAAATTAATTTTATCGACCATGAATAAATGACAAATTCACTTTCTATGAACTTTAAATTTCAAACCCGATTAAATTGTCCTTGCTTTCTTCAATACTTCATTTAACAATAAATTCAAGCATTGATTATGGCTTTCAAGCAAGTGAATGATTTACAGCATTAAGTAATCGTGCTGTTTAAGACAGAAAATCCGAGCTGGGGCTTCTCTAAATGCAAAGAAATTCTGCCTGAAATCTTTAGTAATATCTTCCAGAATCAGTTCTCTTGTGTTGTATTGAAATTAAAGAACAAAAATGTTGATTCTGTCCATAAAAGGAAACATGGAAGTGGAAGCACTACATTTTTTTAAGTTTGTTTTTAATGTCTTGATTTTTTTGCTGGGCACTCTGTAGCTTAAATTTATATTGCTGGGTAATAAATAACCCAGCCATATGATTTAAAACAAA
This sequence comes from Idiosepius hallami, assembly GCA_034780655.1. Classification (NCBI taxonomy): domain Eukaryota; kingdom Metazoa; phylum Mollusca; class Cephalopoda; family Idiosepiidae; genus Idiosepius; species Idiosepius hallami. The sequence goes on along the minus strand of JAUZSX010000030.1, from coordinate 539,294 downwards.
AAAAAACTAGTCAAATTAAGGAAATCTGAATTCTTATGAATTTCCTGGCAATTTCTTACACTTTGTTACTTTATATTTCTGAGATGGACCTTTGGATTTTTCACAATTTGCATATCTCCAACTATTGTCCTAATCTTGGTTATTACTAGGGCTGTGACAATATGCTTTTATTAAAGAATATTCTTATCACATTCCTAGCTATTAGGGCTATGACAAGAATATTTTTTGATAAAGCATATTGTCACAACCCTACTTATAACTACAGAATTAAAAAAAATGGTAAAATTGCAAATTAGTCAAATAAAGAGAATATTTTTTTAATAAAAGCATGTTGTCACAGCACTACTTATATGTACAAAATTCTATAAAAAAAATGGTAAAATCACAAAATAGTCAAATAACAAAAATATTCTTCAGTAAAAGCATATTGTCACATCCCTACTAATAAGTAAAGGATTAAAAGAAATGGTAAAATTGAAAAATATTTATGTCTATAACAAGAATAATCTTTAATAATTAAGGTTATTATCACATCCCTAGTTATTACACACACACAATGTTTTAGATTCTGTCCTATGAAGTTTACTTCCAATGTTTTTCAGTTTAGTTGATAACCTTGTGATTTGGAATACGAGTTTTATTCATATGTAAAAAAGAAATTGCTATATATATTAAGATATGAACATTTGTAATTCTAATGAATAATGATATTTAAAAAAAAAAAAGAATAGCAAAACATTTCAAATTGCTATTGCTACTCTTCTTCATTCCAACCAATTCACCAAGCAAACAAAAATGAAATAGAGTAAACTAAAAAAAAAAAGGTGCTATTTTTTAATGGATTGGCATTTTTTTTAGATAAATGTCATTAATTATTGGAACTGAAAGTGTTTTCTCAGTAAATAATTTTATTTAATAAAATATTTTTATGCTCATCAATATAAATGGACATAAAGATCTGAATAATTCAAACAATATTAATTTCTTGCAAATTTTTACTTAGCGGTTATAATATAAGCATTATAAAAAACAACCTTCATGGTTGATACACCAGTGTTAATGATAATTAATCTGTATTTTCCTAATAATAATATTTAATGTTTTAGCAAATTAGAAGTCATTTGTTGCAGGAAGAAATCAGAAATAGTGAAGATGAGAAACAAACGAACTGCGATCCAAGTTGGGATGCGGCAGTAAGGGGCATGGACCAAATAGAACTCTATGTTGAGCCGCCAAATTAAGTGGTCCAAAATTTGGCCTGATTAAAATTTTTGATTCGGGCCGTGTATGATACACTGCCAAGTCCCGAAAACCTACAATTATGGTACAAAGTACAAAAGCATGTTACCAAAATGTGACCTGTGTGAATGCAAAGGCACATTAAAGCACATCCTAAGTAGTTGTAGCGCAGCACTGGCCGATAGGCACTACAGATGGCGCCGCGATGAAATCCTAAAGGAAATTGTAAACACAGTTATTGATAACAATTAACTGCTATAAATAGCAATGTTTACAACCCAGATATGAGGAATATTAAATTCATTAAAGCAGGTGCAAAGGTACCACAAAATAAGAAAGCTATTCCCAACATTTTATCCCCTGCAACAGATTAAGAACTAAGGGCAGATACAGGCTCCAGATTAAGATTTTTAGAGCAGATTACCACCACAAAACTTCGCCCAGACATAGTTTTCTTCTCCATTAAATTGAAAAAGATAGTTTGTGGGAGCCGACAGTCCCCTGGGAGGAAAAAAGCCAAAGAAGCCCATGAAAGGAAAAAATTCAGGTAGAAGTGTATGTTTGAATTTAGAAAGTCTTAAAATCCAATTTTGGTTAGGCACCTCATCCAAGGCATGATGAATGAAAATCAAACTTTTGTAGTTATGGAAGTCCAAAAAGTCCTCTCGTACTCATTAATATTAATTCTATCAAAACAATAACAACTATAAAATTTGATTTATAAGCATTTAAATATTTATGTATTTTGTTTGTTACCACTAGAAATCTTAGTCCATCAATAAAATTATGCAGCATTAAATATCATACAAAAAATATTGTATATCAATTAACAAAGAAGCTTTCTTCTACTATGATGAGGGCTGTGACAACATACTTTTATCAAAAATATTCTTGTCATATTCTTAATAACTAGGAATGTGACAAGCATATTCTTTAATAAAAAAAATACATTTGCTTTAATATTTACATTTTTAATTTTCTTTTATAAAACCTTTTACTTATTTCATTTCTTTTTCCGAATTGGAAACAACATGCCTCAGATCTAGTCTATTTTTTTTTTTAACTTGAAAGTTACTCCACTTATTCTATCTCCATCTTTTTTTTTAAATACTTATCAACCTCCATAGGTTATAAAAGGTCCTTCTTGTTTCAGATCCACTGATAAATTTTTGTTTTTTAGGAATTTAAATATATCTTCTACTTCATTGAATTCAAAAACTTTTTTTATATTATGAGTGTTGAAAAGGTTTATGTTTCAGATTTTCTCATAAATATCTCCATCTCTTAATTATTTTGGTTAAACATCTTGCATTTTTGTAAATTCATTGCATTCACCTTTTCTTAATTTCATTCTTTTTCCTATTTTGAAACATTATGCCCCAAATCTAGTCTATTTTTGTTTTAACTTGCAAGTCACTACACTTATCCTATCTCCATCTCTTAATTATTTGGCTAAACATCTTGCATTTGAAAAATTCATTGCTCCAATTTCAAGTTGTGTTGGAATTGGCAATATTAATTATCATATAATGCTGTTTATTTGTAACCAAAAAAAATCTAGCTTTTTTTAAATGGCAGATATAATGGCCCTGAGGATATAAAGCAAAGGAAGACCTGCCAATATTCTGACCCTAATATGTTTCTCTGAAATAATAGGTCTGAGTGACTACTTGGTAATTTTGATAAGTTAGGGTCAAAAGTATTAATAGATTTTGTGTTAAAACAATCAGGGCATTTTTTTTTATTGTATAATTGTTAATGGACATCAAATTGTTATGTCTGTTTGCTTATGTGTTTTTTACTGATGATATCTTCCATTTTTGTTTTTATTTTGATAAGGTCTGAACAGAAAAGTTTATTTTTGATTACTTATGACGGACTCTAAAGCCCTTCTTCATAAGAAGAAAAAATCAGCAAATCTTCATTCTAGGAATGTCCTTTTACATCAGAACACAGAATTGGTAATAAAAAAACTGATGATTTTTGCTAGTTTTAAATTGAAAAAAAAAATTCATGTACAAGGCTAAATAAAGAAATTCTAAGACAAATAACTTAAATTTAATCTGAGTGAAAAGAAGGAATTTCTTGATGGAAACATCGCTTGCAGAAATGTATTGAGTTAGGTGGATCTTATGGAGAAAAATAATTTTACAACTTCCATAGAGCTTTTTTTTCAATTTGACTCAGAACCTTTTTGATTTACCTTTGTATTAGATATACACACACATACAAACACACATCAATTGAATAGAGGTTTCAAAATGTCTGTAAGCATCTGTCACAGATAACAAAGTAATCAAGTGGATGCTATGTTTTTTTTTTTTGTTTTTTTTTTTTACTTTTGTGAATGAAGGATTTTTAGACAAAAGCAATTTGTCTAACTGCCCTCCTGATGACCAACCACTCTGCTTATTAACAAAACTACTGGCTATTTTGAAAAGTTACTTTTAATCTTTTGTATTCCTTTAAACATTGGACCCCCCCCAAAAAAACAAAATCAATTTTTAAAAAGGTGGGCTTATCTTTGACACAGGTATAATAAAGTCAGTCGAAGACAAAAAAAGATAAAATTTTAAAAAAGACAAAAAAAACCAAACTATATTTTCCTATTTTTCCCCTTGTCTCTCAGCCTTCACAATCTCAGCAAGATTTCTTTTACGTTCAGTGAACTTATCAATATAAATCATCAGTAGGGCTGTGACAATATTCTTTTATTAAAGAATATACTTCTAGTTATCAAGGTTATGTGTGACAGGAATATTTTTTAATAAAAGCATGTTTTCACAGCCCTACTAATAAGTAAAGAATTAAAAGAAATGGCCATATTTTTTATAAAAGCATATTATTACAGCATTACTAACAAGTAAAAAATTGAAAGAATGGTAAAATCACTAAATAGTCCAGTCTGTGACAAGAGAAATTTTTAATAAAAGCATATCACAACCCTACTAATAAAGAAAAATATTAAAAGAAATGGTAAAATCACAAAATAGTCAAGTCTGTGACAAGAATAATCTTTAATAAAAGCATATTATTCACAGCCCTAATAAGTAAAGGATTAAAAGAAATGGTAAAATCGCAAAATATTCAAGTCTATGACAAGGATAATCTTTAATCAAAGCATATTATCACAGCCCTACTAATAAGTAAAGAATTAAAAGAATTGCTAAAATCACCAAATATTTAAGTCTATGATAAGAATAATCTTTGATAAAAGCATATTATCACAGCCCTACTCATCAGCTATTTGAAAATGAAGCTGAGAAAAAAAAACAAAAAAAAAACACTTTTTCTTGATAATTCACTAATGTCTATTCAAAATGAGCCTGACGTAGTCGTGAGAGGTTTTTTTTTTCGCTAATTTTTAGTGATACAATTCTATTTTTGTGATATTTGGTAACGGAGCATACAATACGATGAGAGTCAAATAATCAGCCAAAAAAAGGGTCTGGATTTTGTTTATGGTTTTATGACTAACACCAATTTCTTTTTCTCACTCAAACTTTCTTCAAAAGAATAGAACCAAACTCAAATGAACTTGAGATACTTTTTTTTTTTTAATACAAAACTTAAGATTTAATTCTCTATGACTGAATAGAGGAAATTCATTTCAAAAGTTATCAGGGGAAGTCCATTTGGCCTAGTGGGTAGACTGTCGGATTTTGGAATTATACCATGCGAGTTTGAATCACAGTTGTTCCATTTGCGTTCATAATTGGACTAATACCCTTGGGAAAGGTGTGAATCCCCACATTCCCTCCAGCTATGGGTTATGTAGTGAACATTGTGTTATTAAAAAATCTACATATGTATAAAAAGAATTTTCTCAAAAAATGATTGTTCTCTGCATTAAATGACCTGAAAAGGTTGATATACTGTAAAATATAAACAAATAAAAGTTATCAAAGAAAGTGCAGGGGCTGATAATTAAGATGACTACAAGGGTAAACCCAAAATTTCTGAGAAGATAAAAGACAAACTCAATCTGAGTGAAAATAGTGGAAAAAAAATTTATCAAGAAGGAATTTCTTGATGGAAAAATACATTGTGAAAAGGCGATTGAGTTAAATGTATCTTATGTTGAAAAATAAGTTTGCAAATTCCTTAATTTTTCTTCAATTTGTCTCAGAACTTTTTGATTTATCCTTGTGTATGTATGCATATATATATATATATAAAATTATGTGTGTGTATGTATGTATATATGTCTAAAATAACTGGAGTTAAAGAAGCCACCATTCAAAATGCAACTTTTGTTGCCAAATGAATTCATGAAAACAAAGAAAAGAGAAAAATATTTATTGAAAAAGAATTTAATGTTTTTTTTTTTAATTTTGACCCGATTTCTAAGAAGGTCATTAATGAAACTAGTAAAATTTGAATGGAGTTAAAAATAAAGAGATTCACCTTTTGACAAAAGGTATGAGCCAAAAACTGAATGCCAATGGCTAACTGGTATTTCATTTTAGCTTTTTAACTCTGAACTTTTTCCGCTATTTCATAGATTGATATTCAAATTGGAAATTAAAGAACCGGGAACTAAAGACAACAACAAAAAGCCTTTTTATTGCCTAATCATAAGAACATGGTCTGTAATATCATAAAACGCAAATCCTAATCCCAGTCCGTTTTCAAAGACCACTTTGGATTAATACCATTTGGAAAGGTATGCATTGCCTTATTTTGTCATAGATTGAATAAAACAACTGTAATTCTTACATTTCATTTACAAAATAATTTGTATAGTTATAAATGGCTCTCATCCTAAAATGACAACAAAATTTGATATTTTCTTATAAGCAATTAATACAAATCCTTAAAAAAACAAAAACTTATTGAATATTAGTTTTGTAAATATGGTCTATTAAACAATTTCTGAAATAACTGACAGCATTTCACAAATTAGACTGACAGTAAATAAAGATGTATAAAACGGTCTGTAAAAGTTGAAGCTGTTGGTTGTTAATCAGAGTGAAAAAAAAATGAAGAGCATTTCTTAGACTTGTTTATATTGTTACCAATGCTTAGATGCAGGCCCTACAAGACCAGCAATCTGACACAACTACTACCATTGACACTCACCCAACGACACACTCCTCTACAGTACAGGCATGTAAATAAATAAAGATGTTTTCTTAAAATAGTGTTTTTGTCTTTTATGATAATCTATTGTTGTTTCTTTTTGTGTGTGTGTTTACAGAATGTTCCAAAATAAATGAAACCCATTAATTTGATTAACATTTATTATTAAAACAAGATACGCTGAAAATATTAACATTTTTTACCCTGAGAGGACATAATAATTAAGTACTGAAATTTTGGTGCCTTTAGTTAGATTAGATTTTAAGGTTTATTTGTTTACAAATAAATGTTTTATTCTCCAGTAATCCTAAATATTAATGAAGAAGCCTTTTTTAACAGTCTTATAAGATTTATTCTCTATATAAGTCTTGACACAAAAGAGTTTTTCTTCTAATTTCCAAGCCATGAAGAATATAAAAATATTGGGTTAAAATCAACAAATTTATCGGCGATTTCATGTTTTTTATTTATTTTGAGACACCCTGTATGTAAGCATATATATATATATATATATATATATGTATATATATTAATCTAAGTGATGAGATATTATTTATCATATATTATTAAAGTGCAGACACTTAACTAATATATATATATATATATTTATATATATTGTTTCCTTTGCAGGGTTATTTTGCTTAGTCATTTTTCTTACTGATATGTAATTATAAAAACCTCAGCCAGAGACAGTCTGTGTGTCTATGCAAAATTGACTTCATCACTTTTTATTTTAATGTATATATGTGTATGTTTATATATATATATGTGTGTAACCAGTGTATGACAAAAGTGACTACATTTCTGCAGATATTTTGCAGAATATCTCTTAATGGCATAACTAACAACTTTCCCAAAGGGATGTTCTCACTTTTCTTGCTAGGGATTTAGCTTCTAATGGTAATATTTTGAGGGGAAAATAAAAACAATATAGGCCAAAAGTCGGTATACATTTCTTAAACCTTTTTTTATATGCTAAAGAAACCTTTTTATATGCTTTATAAGTGTTTTTTGTTTTACTATTTACCTGAAAATAAGAACATGTTTTAAATAGTTTATTTAAATAATTCATTTTATGAACTCAGTTTAATAACGGCAAATGATTTAAATAAAGAGCATCCAAAATGGATAATAAAGTGGAATTAGAAGTCTGAAAATACTGAGATAGAACGTACAACATGGTGGGAAGAATGTTGCAATGTTGGCGGAGTATAATTTGAGTAGTTAAGGGATTTAACGGTTTTGGTCGAAGATTATTTTAGCATTCTTGAAATTAAAAAACTAACTTAATCTGGGATTTTTTTTTTACTTTTTATAACTGTATACCTTTTTTTGGCTTGCCCTGTGCAAATGGTACATGGACTATTTTTCATTGTGTCAAAATGTCAAGAAAATTAAGGGGTTGTCTTATTTTTAAGAATTTGTTAAATTCAGATATTTTCTCCCAAATTTAGGGTATCAACTTATAATTGAGTATGTATGGTAAGTAAATTTAGAAATTATATTCAGCTCAAATGGCCTTGAGACTCAGAAGAAGAAAGAAAAAAAAAAAACAAGGTAAACATTGAAGAGAAAAAAAAACTATTTGGGGACTCTTTGATGTTTTTATAAAATAGAAATCCTGACTCAAGTTTAAGGATCAAAGTTGATCCTTTATTCAACCAGAAAAGAAGTTGGGGAAAAATGGGAATTAAAATTGTTTGCACATTCTTAAACCAATGCAAATAGCTGAGAAAATTTAACCATCCAAAAAAACGATTTCTCTCTCTCTCTCTCTCTCTCTCTCTCTCTCTCTCTCTCTCTCTCTCTCTCTCTCTCTCTCTCTCTCTCTCTC
>JAUZSX010000030.1:509145-531039 GCA_034780655.1 Idiosepius hallami | reverse complement strand
AAAAGAGACGCTAAAAAGAGGAAAGAAAACGCTGATTTTTTCAAACTTTTTATGCCATGCGTGAAAGGGTCGCACCGGGAATGTATATCTGAAGTTTGGTGTAGTTTCGTCAAAAACTCTTGTTGAAAACGAAGTGGATGTGCAAAGAATGAGAAATGCCTGTAAAACGCCGGGTGAATGGCGAACCCCAGATTTTCTTAGCCAAAAACACAGTCGACCCTAATCGAAATGGCCTGGTGGGTCCAGAATTTCGTGTGTGCTTATAGTCTAGGAGTCTATAAAATCCTGCGAAAACCCCTTAGAGATGCTGTTTATCGAGACAATTTTATTAATAGGTATAGATTATTCTCATCAATCATTTCTTTTTCTTGTGACAACATAAAGATATTCTTGTCACAGCTTTTTATGACTAGAGATGTGATAAGCATATTCTTTAATGAAAAAATATTGTTACAGCCCTAGTAATACCCAAACGAAAAAAGAGGGGGCTTCCTAAACTATTATAATAGGAAGTCCCAGGCAACCAAGAAATAATTCTAGTTATTAATTGTTTCATTTTAGCAAGGGTTCTCAAATATTTACTCATTTGTAAGTAATTAACAAAATAAATCCAATCTTAGGTAAAACAAAACTCACTCAAGTTATGGAAGCCTATTATACAGCAGCATTATACATATGCAAATTTTCATTGTGCTATGCAAATTTTGGTTGTCCAAAGACTTTGATTTTTGCTTTTGTGTTTTTTTTAGTAATTCCAAATTTTGACTCCTTAGAAGCTATTTTCAAACTCAAAACTTCCTAGTAATTGTCCTCTGGTCTGAATAACCCAAATTCCAAGTGTTTAGAACCTTAGATTGACAGTAATTTGGTAGACTTTGACTCCACAACGGCTAAATATTTGGCTCAAAACCATTTTAAAAGTTTCTCCCAGCAGTAAACCAGGAACTGGCTGAGGAGTTTGATAGAGAATGGTTACATACACACACATACATTTTCACTTTTATATATATTTAATGATTTTGATTGAATTCAATAGGATTTCCATATTTCCATAATTTAAGTGCAGGGTATTAGGCACTTATATCAAAATAAATTACTTGAAACCAACAGCAATAAAGAATTAAATCTTTATATTTTTTTATTCTTTTTTTCATTGTGAACTTGATTGACCAGAAAATCACAATCAAGTCTATTTTATTTAAAAAGACTCTTTATTAATTAATTTCCAGTTACAATCGAAAAGCTGCCAGTCATAACTCTGGGCATCTGGGTTTTTCTCAAAACCCTGATAATGCCTTTTGTAGTGCTTTTGAGCAAGAGACATGGGCGCTTCAGGTTATTCCTTAGCACTTCTGGCTTTTAAATTAATTTCTAGTTTCTGTCTGGGGCAGTCAACATGGCCCAGTGGGTATGTAGCCGGACTTCGGAATCGTAGGAAGCGAGTTCAAATCCAAGTTGTTCCATCTACATTAACATGTCCACTAATACTCTTCAGAAAGGTATGAATCTGCATCTTCCCTCCAGCTATAGATTAAATAGTGCAACTTGTGACATTAAAAAAAAAAAAACTGTACAAAATAATGTTAATCAAAAGTAATTGTTATAGGCATTTAAATGATCTAGAAAGGTTGATATGCCGTTAAAAACAAAATAAACAAAGTTTCTGTCTCCTTTCTGTTCTTTTCCTTTTATCAAATGCTATAGTTGTGTCATAAATACAAGAATGTATCCAAAATGATGTCAGACCATCCCAAGCTGGCTTTTCCAATAGTCTTTCTTCTGTAACATCAATAAAATAATCTGTATCCACTCAACTTCACCCTTTAAGTTAAAATGAATCATCACAACCAGGTGATAAGCAACCAATCCTCTAATGAACTTACCTGTTCAACTGCTGGTCACATGAGTGCTTCATAAACAAACTAGCCTTTCCTCTAACATGCTGGATTATTAAGTCGGGGACCACTTTGGACTCACCCAATCATCAATTGTATCCTGTTGCTATCATATTACCTTTTGTAAACTTCAGTCCAATTAGTTGTTTTTATTTGAGGAAAAATATCAGCTTAATTCCATTATTTTTGTAATTAACTAGAAGTACTACCCGGCTTTGCCCTGTCCTGGATGCTGGGGTCTTGTGATTACGGAAATTAAGACTAGCTTTTTTCTACCAAATTCATTTCTAATGCTTTCTTTTACTAAATTAATTTCTAAATCTTTTATTTCTCTAAGGTAGTTCATGTAGCTTTATTATATAGAAAGGCAGTATATATGCAAATCTTAGTGCTGAATCATTTCTATAAAATAAGTATTATAGTTCCTTTCTCTAAAGCGCTCCGTGTTATTTATTTCTGGACATAAGTTTTGCCTTTATCAGGCATCATCCCTAGGAAATTCCTGGAGAAAAGTAAAATAAACATTTTAAAAGTGAAAATAAATGTTTATATTTTTAAGAAATGTTTATGTTGTCAAGGTAACAAAAGAATGTAAAATGCATTAATTAACTGAAATTATTAATTTTGATTTTGTTTTCCATAACGATCTTTTGTGCTTGAGCTTCATGAATATGAAATCTTATCATTTTTGTTTTTATATCTATAAGTGGTTTCACGTTAAATTGGCCATTTGGCCATAAGACTCATACCAATTTCACCGATTGACAATAATATCCAATTTTTTTTATATCCACAAAAGATTGTTCACTTATGCAAAATTGTACATTAGTGAAAAAGCCCTTTTTTTTATCAAATTAATTAATTGATAGATGATTATTTTGTTTTTCTGAGGGGTTAGGAAATTTTTATTTTGGGTAGTAATGTTTTTTTACCTTTTTTGTGGATGTTAAAAAAACTGGACATTATTGTCGATGGGCAAAATTGGAATGGTTCTTATGGCAAATTGGACCTTTTTGCAAATGAGTGTTTTGGCTTACCACCCTAAGTATAGAGAGATTTAGTGGAAAGTTTATAAATGAATGTAAAGAAAGAAGCTTTAGTTAAACTTGGACTGGACTCAGTTTTCATTCTCTTTTTTTTTTCTTTTAAAATCCTGTATCTGTACAACCGCTATTCATTTAACAATTGTTACTTTTCAAAACTTGCCACTCCAGCTGTTGTCCTATCTTATTAAGGATTTAATAAAAACCATCAAGTCATTATTTAACCCTGCATTTGTTAATTTCCCATTCAATTTAAATGTGTTAATGATATTGATTTGAAATAGGAATAAATTAGTAAAACTTGTAAAGTGGTAATTAGGGCTGTGATGAATAGTAAAATTGCTAGTAAAAAGTGTGACAAGAATAATCTTTAATAAAAGTATATTATCACAGCTTTAGTGATAATGATGCAAATGGTTCTACATATACTGCTTTCCTTTGAAATTTCCATTCTCTGAATAATATAGCAACATAGAAATTAGTTTAAATTTTTGAGATAAGGTGCCATATAATGAATATAAGAATTATTTAGATATTTATTATATTTGTTATTTATGCATCTTGTTTATGTGACTTTATTGTTTTACATATGTTCCTTAAACTCTGTTAGAATTCATGAATAAAAATCAAACTTTTTTTTAAGTAACAGAAGCTCGAAATGACTTATAATCTGTAATGTAATTATTCAGCTCTCCTTAACACTACTGCAATCCAATAACTAATGTAAACTTTTATTGAAATGGAACTTTGTGTTTATGTTAGCTCCCTATAGACTTCCAAAATTGTTGGGCTGATTTTCTTAAATTCACACAGTTTTTGTTTGTGTCTGGGACTGGGAGTGTTTTTAGATGTTGTTACCAATAACAATCAGTAAATTAACTGTAATGTAAGGAATGAACTGTTACATTTTCATTTATACAAAAATAATGTGTATATGAATTTTGAATATCTTATTTCTTTAAATTCTTTGGATTTTAAAAATGTTCATTGTTATCTTCAAAATGGATATTGATTATGTAAATCTCTTGAGCATTGATTATTGTCTTCATTCAAGATTGCTATTCATGTCTTCATTGTTATCTTCTCAATGGATATTTTGCTCTTTTATATTACATCATTTTTGTTTATAATCTTTCAGTTATTGGACTTCTACTTTCTACTGATTATTAATTTTATTGCAGACTTTTGTTCTCATCTCCATAGTTTTTATTATCTCAAAATTAAAGGGGATGTTGACTTGGCCTAGTCTGTAGGCTGTTGGACTTAGGAATAGTAGTACAAGAGTTTGAATCTTCGTCTTTCCGTTAGTGTACACAATTGAACTAATATCCTTGGGAAAGGTATGAATTCCCTACATTTTCTCTAGCTGTGGGTTAAATAGTATACTTTGTGTTAGTGAAAAATATGGATAAAAAATGTGTATTAAGACAATGATTGTTCTTGGCAGTAATAACCTAAAAATGTTGATATGTCATAAAACAGAACCAAACCAAACCTATCAAAATAAAAATATACTATTGCAAATTTAGTACAAACCTGACTAATAAATATTTGGAAATCTATCACCACAAAAACCCAGTCTCTACAGTTCCAGTTGAGCATTGTCAAAAGATAGTGGTTTCAATTCCTAACCAAGCCAACCAGAGGCTTACTTGGTCAAAAATGTGGTTCAATAGACAACTGTGGAAGGCAGTGATTACTGGGGATACGGTTACAAGAATTAGCATTGTTGTGGTTTATCACCTGAAAATCTAAATTGATAGTTTGCTTAATCTGGCTTTATTAAATAAGGTGAATTATGTCTTTCTGTTCTGTGATTGGTTGATTTTTAATCCCCCTTTGTATATAATGTATCTGTTCAATCCTTGCGGTCATACCCTATAACTAGACCAAAACCAAATCAAAACAAAGTATGTAAAGTTGTTTTGTTTTTTTGATTTAATTTGTTCCAATGAATTCTTTTTTCATTTTTGCCATTCTACAGACAAAGAAAGATGAAGTTTCTAAATTGCTGCTGACTGATGAAAGCAATGGCCCTGCCAGTTTGCCTGACACAAAACTAAAGACAGAAGACTTATTTGCAGGTAAGTATTTTTAAGTTCTTTTTACCTTTTTTGATTAGCATGTTTGTATTGTCTTATTATCAGTATTTTTATTATCTTTTTTTTCTTCTAATTCTAGATTTTGTGTTGTTGCATTTTCAACAAAATTTGACCAAAAGAAATATGAATTATTTTAGCTTATACTTTTTCTTTTTTGGGGGCAGCAAAGTTGGAGCATTGGTAAAAGCTTGGGCTCTGGAATCGTAGTATGCGAGTTCAAATCCAAGTCAAAACCATTGCATTCACCTTAAAAAATGGGTTTGTGCCAAACTTGGTTGGTGCTGCTCATCAAGTAAATCTATTATATTTTTATCTTTTTTTATATTAATTTGAAAAAAATAATCATAATTTCTACAAAGTTGCAAAATGTTAACAATTATTTTAGCTGTGCCTTTTCTATAAACTCTTAAAGCTACAGAAATGTTGATTAGCATTCATTTTTGCTGCAATTGATAGGGCATGTGTAGTTGATCCCCTTAGACATGGAGTCAAGCTTTTGGTGACTCAGTTTTTGTCTATGGTCACACATTAGAAACTAGCAGTTGCCAAAGGCTATTTATTCCAATATCAACTCTGATCAATCAGTGTGTGTATGTACATACATTTATGTGATACTTGGCAGAAAGTAGTAAAAACTGGCTGTTGTTCTCATTGTATAAAGAGGATGGAGCAGGCAAAACTGGAGAGAGCATTGTAGTATTAAATCTGTACCTGGATTGAGTAGACACATGGCTTTGCACAAAAACCGTGTTCCTCCTCTGGCTTCGATTAATCCTGTCAAGATTTTGACTTTTGTGTACCATGGCTGTCATTGCCCTTGTAGATCAGCTGCTGATCTATGAAGTTTTGATAGTTCTTTTGCTTGACAAGCGTAGAGCCGTCTTCTTGAGACAGTCTCGTAAACGTTCTTTGCATTTTCCAGGCAGGGTGGTTAGCCCTACACTGGGTAGCCAGCTGGTGCTTGGCACTCTGCTGGCATACCGGTATAGTACCTGATATTCCTAAGAGATCACTCATCTTAGTACTGAACAGGCTCTTCATTGCTTAACTCTAGTGGTCTAGAGGGAACCTGTGTCTCTAGCATGATTGACTGTATTTTCCGTTTACTACTTGATCTCAAATACACTGATTATATTTTCAAGTTAAATAAAGATTGTTTTGGCAAATTCTCTGTTGACTCCTTCACTTTTTTGAATAGAGCAAACTCGTTAAGTGTCATTAACACTAGAAGATATTAATAATAAAACTGGTTATATAAATATTTTAGTCCTATAAATAGTTTAGTTTTTATTCACTGTTAATATCTACTTTTTCAGGTCATGTCATGTGCTACTGGTCCCATATAACCCAGTATTACCTGTCGCATAGTCAGGCCACTGGCACCAAAACAGGTTCCCTCCCCACACCAGCTTGTTTGGTGAGGAGGGTGGCTAGTCTCTTAGAAGAAGTAAAAACAAATTTTCAAAGGACAATTGAACCCTTTTTGGGGTCAATAGCCTACAAGAACATTAGGGTCCAAAACTACAACTGATAGTCAGTATCATCCATAATGACATACTAAAATTTGAATCTTTTGCAAAGGATAGAAAAAGAATTATAAAAATTATTTATTTATTTTCAAATTTGGATGGCTCTGTAAACAAGTCTTTCTCTAGTCAGTATCGAATGCGTATCAACTGGATGTCAGTCTGACATATTCAGCATGTATTTATGAATTATCGTTGTTTTTGTTTTTATTTGAATTGAAAAGTGTTATTCTCTTAAATCTTGCCTCAATTGTTGTGTTTAAATATTGATAATTACACCAATGCATGTTATAATTTTAGGGAAACATTTTGTGAAATACTATTCAATTATATTTTGAATCGATGTATATTTTGCATATTTGTAAATTATTATCAATTATTATAATGTAATATTTTTGGTTATGATGAACTATTATGTTAAATCTTTTTAGATAAACCTGAATAATATAGGTTTCGTATAAGCATTAATTATTTGATGTAAAGAGTTAAAAAAAATCTTTGTCCCCCCAAGAGAGTTGGGTAGATTGTAATTATATGGGTGTACGGATTTTTCATCACTTGACGTTTCATTAATTCATAGTGACTATTAATCACTAGATTTTTAATCACATGGTTTTTTTCATCACATGGATGCTTAATCACTTAGGGATTTCTGAAAGCGTTTCAACTGTGTTGAACAAATGTTTTCTCTAAAAAAAGATGTTTTCTTTTATCAAATTATTTGTCTATTTTTTAAAACTTTTCAGGATGAGGATTCTTCATCATATGTATATACCAATTTTTGCAAATAACCCCCAAACTGTCAAAGGTCTTAAAAATTTAACATTTTAAAAACATAAATAAATAACATTATTACATAAATAAATGTAATTTTTTTTTCTTTGGGGTAATTATAGTTCTCTATGTTGAGTGATTAAGTGTTCATTTTATGAAAAAAGTGCAACAGTGATTAAAGCTTTGACTGTGAATATATTTACTTGGTTTGAGCACAAACCCAAGTTTGGCACAAAGCCATTTTTATGTGCTCATTTATATCCCTTGGCTTTTGTAATCGGTGTTGCCTTTCACATAGATAAGATATTCCCCAGAGATTATCTATCTGCCCAAGGCAGCTAAAGGTAAGTGCTATGGTTTTTGACTGGTATTTGAACTAGTGCAACATGAATCCAACCTTTTACTGATAATCGGACACAAGTGGGAGCTGCCATACATATGTAATCATAATAATTTCTTTTATTGATAATATCTTCTTGCTATTTGGTCCAGATTTAAGAATTTTGCTAAGATTCAGAAAGAAAGTTTACCATATTTTAATTAGAAAATAAGTCTGCATTATTGAAGCCTTATATTTTAATCAACTCATTCTTATAAAAAAAATTTTGTAAATAAAATATCTGAAAATTTGGCATTTTTATAACTAGGGCAGTGAGGTGGAGCATTGGTAAAAGCTCAGACTGGAATCATATTACGCGAGTTCAAATCCCAGTCAGGTGGTAAGGTTGGTAAAAACTCAGACTTTAGAATCATATGACAGTTTAAATCTTAGCCAAAACCATTCTATTTATCTTTAGCTGCTCGTTAACTTGGTTGAGTATATCATCTAGGTGAAGGGCTACACTGATTACAAAAGCCCAAAAAAGGATCTCCATGTTAGGGGTTGACTCCTTCTCGTAAAAACAAGTATGCTACAGAAACAGCTTTTTGTAAATGGTAAAAAAAAAGTATTTATAATTGGAACTTATATATATTTTATACGACTTGATTCTCCTATTCTGATGAACTAAAGAATTATTGGAAAAACGTTTTTTCATATTTTTAAAAAGTATTTTTTATAAAAGAAAAAAAAAGGCATCTGGGGAAAATATTAAGTATTAATGTAAGAAAAGTCATGAAATTTTAATCAAGATTTGAAAATACAATTTTGAAGGGTTTATCCTATTTAAGCATTTGGTATGCTTTAAGAATAATTTAATTCTGTAAAAAAAATAAGTCATTTTTTTTAATCATTTGCCAAAATAGTATTCACATAATGTCTGACCTTAGTATTGTTGTTTTTTTTAAATTTTCAATTCTCTTTTGCACATTTATGCACTAATTTATCTGGCCACATAGCTTACTCTAACTAATGCTAATTATTTTTTTAATTCATTTTTTTAAATCCCTAAATAAACTTTAAATTCTTTATTAAACAAGTTTATAATTTTATGATTTTTTTTAAATTCCAGTTCTGGTTAGGATATAAATTCGAATAGCTTTAAAATGAAAATTTATATTTAACCAGGAACAAAGATATGGTATGGTAGTTTTAGGGTTATTTTACAATTACATTATGGTAGTTTTAGGGTTATTTTACAATTACATTATTCAAATGTTACCTCCATCTAAATCATCTAAATTATTAATTGAAGTATTGATAATCTAGAATCAGTCTTGTTTAGTGATAGTATTCAATGATACAAAAATGTTATAAAATACAAGTTAAAATATATGATCTTTTTTTTTTATACATCAAATGTAAAATATTGTCTTTTTCTTTTTGATAACTTTTTCTTTTTTTTAATGAATTACATGACTTATTGAATTGAATTGAAGTAGAAGGGTCTTGCTAAATACTCAAGGATTTAGTTTGTATATAATGAACTTGTTAACATAAGTATTGTTGTATACATAGAAATGGGGTGTTTCTGCATAGCAAATTCGTCAAATTTGACATCAACTATGCTAGTCAGCATTTTTATAAAAATTTTATAACTTTTTTTAATCTAAGGAAAAAAATAAGAAAATTTAATTCTTATTGTTGACTATTGACTGTTTTTATGTTATGTTATAAATAAAAATGGTTCAAAGTTTTATATTTTGTATCCTTAGTTAATCTCAATTAAGGCTTATTTTATTTAACTATTTTAAAGAAATATATAGTTTTTGCAAAACTCTTTTAGGTTAATTAATTTTATAAATAATTAACTTTAATATTAAAAAAACAACAAAAAATTTGGAGTTTAGGTTAAAAAAAAACTATTAATTTCTGTTTTTATGACTTTTATCTTTCATATTTGTTGATAAAAAAACCCTTATCTCAGAACTTAAATAAAATATATAAAAAACTCTAGATAAAATTCTTTTAAAACTGACTCAAAAATAAATTTTCTAATTTTAGTTAAAGGAATGAAAATAAATTATCAATTGATAAATATCTTTTCATTTTGAAAAAAAAAGTTTTCTATAAAATTTTTAAATATTTTATTCAAGAAAAAAAAAAATTTTTTTAAACAAAATATTAAAAAATTAAATATTTTTTAGAAAATACATCAAACAAGTTCTTTAATTTTTATTTTTTATTTTAAATGGTTCATGTTCAAATTTTGAAATAAGAAAAAAAAAGCAAAATATTCAAACGAATTGGCATACTTAAATTTCATTTTTCAATTCAGACATTTTTAGAAATAATTTTTGTTTTGACTTTATTAAAAAAATAATTAATTTTAAAGAATGTAAACACTTTGACTATAATGACAAAGCGCTGTTTGGCGATGCCAAAACGTACCAAAGCCTGTATTTCTTGCCAAGATTAATAATTTGTTTAAAACACGAGATAAAGCTAAAAATTATTTTTATTTAAGTTTGATATTTAACAAACTTTTTTAATGTTTTATTTTAATACTAAAAATATGATTTTTACCCTTTTTTTTAATCAAAATTCATTTGGACTTTTTGCAGGAATACTCTGTGTGTGTGTATGTATGTATGTATATATATCTATAAAACAGACAAAATAATAATAATAATGTTCCCTGAAGAACGAAACGTGTACCTCACTAATATACATTCATGCAGGAATACTCAGTGTGTATGTATGTGTGTGTGTGTGTGTGTGTATATATATATATATATATAAAAACAGACAAAATAATAATAATAATAGTGTGCCCTGAAGAAGGAAAAATATCTGAAATGCATTGGCACTGATATACATTCTTGTTTTTTTCCTAATAATTTGCTATCACACACACGCACACTCATATATATATGAACCATATTTATTACAATTATAAATTAATAACACCAATAAATATTTTGGAATATTTTATTCTTTTAGAAATAATGAGTGCAATTGTAATTAATACAGTTCATTTATCTATACTGTTGAAATTTGAATTCCATTAATATACATATATACACGCACACACACACACACATATATATATATATATATGTTAATAGTATCTATCTCATTTGTATTCAGGTTATTAACGTAGGTGCGCTATAACCTATTTAATTAATATGACCTTTTGTTTTTAGAACAATAATTTTGTTTTGCTAATTTGTTGTTTGTGCTTGGTTAGTGTAATTTGTGGTGTCTTGTTGGCAGGTGGGACTGAGGTAGCTCTGGACTCTGAGCCGGAGACGACTGCATCGGAAACTCCCACTGATGCTCAACCGGCTGGAAGTACTACACTCCCTAATCTTGAAAGTGAGTCATTCCCTCCTCGACTGTTCCCTTGCTTTAAACCATTGTTATTGTTAATTGTATTAAATCTTATTTCTAGATATGTTTAGTCATTACCTTACTAATTTTTATTAAGGACCTAACACACTATATTGAACTATTATTATTGACAATTTTTTTTCGAATCTCCTAAAATGTATGCCTTTCATCTTAACCATGATAGAATCTAGACTTGAATATACTATACACTTATAATCTTTATTCTCCTCCTTTCAATATTTGCAATTGCCGCTGCACAATATCTTTTATTATGCAGGTTTCTTGTAAAATATTTTCAACCAATCTGCATGATTAATTCACATCTGCATGTTTTTTTTGTACATTCATTCTTGAATTCATTCTTGTTGGCTTTTTTTCCTTTTTTAGTTATTAAAATGATTTTGTTTTTGCTGCTTATGTACCTTTTTTTTACCACTAAGTATTCTAAATTTAATTATATGATTAAAAACATCACAATTTTAAAATATTTTAATGTAGTTTCTAATCTTTTTTACTTCTTTTATTCCTTGCTTATTGAAAAAATTTTTTTTTATAATTCAAGTACTCCATAAAACATCTTTTTATAGTTATAATTTGTTATTGTGTTGTTTTGAAACTTAATATTTAAATGTCCTGTTAAAGAACTGAATCAACAGATTCACAACCTTTTCAGTTTTTGAAATGTAGTAAATTACCTTTTTTTTTTTTTTTTTTTAAGTATTGTCCTCGTCTATATTTTTATTCTAAAAAAGATCGAAGGTCATTTTGACAAGAAAAGTAGTACAACAAATAAAGATAAGGATAATAGTCCAAAAAATACTTATACAAATGATCATACTGATGTCAAGGATTTTAAAAAATAATAGTAAATTATTATTCAATTAGACATCAAAACCTACTTGGCTCATTAAATATAATAAAATTTAATTATTATTTATTATTAATTATTTATTCCAAATTGAAACATTATGAATCAGACTTGAGTAGTAAAAAGACTGATTTTGTTGGTTGTTTTTAATTATATAAATACATAAAAGTCATTTTGAGATCTACTTGGGTTGGTGGTAGGAAAATATAAACTGGCTTTGAAAGGTGATTTTAAAGTAGGATTTGGCAATTAAGGGTTAATGGAAAAGAAAAACATTAGAATCCTCATCAATTTTTATAGTTAAGAATTAGGAACAGGAAAATAAAAATTTTCTTTTGGATTTATGGTTTTTAACTCCAATTGGAGACATTGGAACATTCATATGATAAGCTCATCTGCTAATTTCATTCTTTCTCAAAATTGATATACTTTGAATTTTTCTAAATGTGTGTACATGCATTCATTTAAAGTTATTAGACCTTTTGGCAGGTGGAGGTACAGAGGTGAAACTGGATTCTGACGCTGAAGAGACAGAGACACCACCTGGTGCCCAACCTGCAGGGAGTTCTCTCCCGTCTGTTGTTAGTGAGTCATCGAGAGCTGATGAGGAACCACCACGAGTTGGAATTTCACACACTTCGACAACTTCGACGGCTATGTCTGCTACCACAATTAAACAAGCGAAGGATGAGGCAAGTGTCTGGGGTTTTTTTTGATTTTGGGGGATGGGGGATAGGGGTTGTTTTAAACTGTTCTCTCTTGTTTTCTTTCTGATATTTCAAGGCCACAGTCCAACTTTCTACAACTTATGATGCTTTTGCATATTTGTTTTGAATGTTTTCCTTCCTAGACTTGTAAGTTTTCAAAAGTAATAATTTAATATGTTGTACTTGAAGCAAGTTCTGTTTCTAATATACATTATATATATATATATATATATATATATATATATATTAGACTCATTAGTAAAAATAATGGTTTTTAGAATAGTTTAATCGACTAGATAATTATCAATTAGTATTTTTCATTTTATGTTTTTTTTTAGTTAACGAGAAAAACATATGGTGGCGAAACTGTCATGTTTTCTTTCCATCTGTTGATAATGTTTTCTATTTGGGATAATGAAAGCTAATTGTGTTGCTTTAATTGTCTTTCATTCATTCATTCAAAATTTTTACAGCTGCTCCATATTTGGCCTACTTTCACATTAATGTTCATAAAACAAATTTATGTATTTGTTAAAATTGACACAAGTTAATGAAATGTAAAAAAAAATAGTCTCTATTGGATTAACTTTTAGCTAAATATGAAATTTAAAAATTGAAATTTTATAGAACTCATCCAACCAAAACAATATCTGCAGCAAATGGCATGCTGTCACCTTTGTCCTCTCTTTGTATCAACAGAGATAAAGGAAGACAATATGTACCCAATACTTGGGCACAACTAACAGCTCACCATCATTATTTAATGGAACCACAATTTTAAGATTATAATTTTTTTTTGATAAATGATTTTTGTTTATATTTACTTGGTCGAGCTCTATCCCAAGTTAGGCCTAGGGCTATTTTTACATGTTCATTATATCCATGAGATGTTGTAATCACTCTGTCTTGCTGTATTTAAAAGTGCCACAGTCCACAAGGTGCTAAGTTTTTCTTTAGTTCTAACCCACCAGTTGGTCAATATCAAAACTTTCATGCCGTTAAAGACCAATGGCTTTTTGGATTCAATGTGACAACTAGATCTCCTTGTAACACTCTGGCCTATTTAAATCAAGCATGTTATGATACTGCATCTTGTATTACAATTAATTTTACAACTATCATTACCCTTAATATTATTGTTAGATTTATTATTATTCCTATCATTGACATTTTTATGTGCTTAATAAATCCCTGGGCTTTTATAATCAGTGTTGCTCTTCACCTAGATGAGTTGCTCTTCTAAGTTAACAAGCCCAATCTGCCAGAGGTAATTTAAAGGTAAATGCAATAAAATGCTTTTTTGTTGATATGTCATTCAATCAAAATCTCTTTTGGGGCAAAAGAATTCAATGATTTTTTCTTTAAATAAATTTTGTGGTAATTTGATAACAAAGTCGTAGAGGTTGATGCAAGTTGGTTTGTTGCAAATAATGAATTGTGTTACTGAGCAAATATATTTGAATGAATTATCTTCTGTCCAGATATTAACAATATAATACTCCTTTATTTTCTATTATGTTTAGCTTGAAGAGGAAGATCCCTATACCATTGAAATCAAGGTTTGTGAACCCCAAAGAATAGGAGATGGTATGGGAGCTTATATTGTTTACAAAGTTATAACCAAGGTAATACAAATAAACACTTATTTTTTAATTTTTTTGTTTTTTTTTACATCACTGGTCAATAAAATAGTTTTAAGGCATGAACATTACTTTCTATTATATTATATATAAAAACGTACATTTGCTAAACACGTACATCTGAGAATGAGTTAAGGCTGACTCAAAGTGTCATGTACTTTATATTTACTCCATCTTTTAAATAATACATACTTTTAAATAAAACTTCTTACCCAAAAAGCTATATTTGTTTTTTTTCTACATTTTTCTCCCTACTCTTTTTTTTAAATTTCATTTCACTCAGCTGGAGAGCTTTTAACTCTGGCATTTGCTTGGCTAATTGCTATTATCCTTAGCTATAAATATAATCTTTTGAATCCAAATAAACATACCCTCTCAAAATATTGCAAATCAAAGACTGTATTTTCTTTTTCCCTTAAACTTTTTTTAAAATATTAAGTTTTATATTTTCTAAACATTTGTTGATAAACATTGTATGTGTGATTTAATCACTAGGGCTGTGATATGTTTTTATTAAAGATTGTTCTTGCCATAGACTTAACTATTTTGCATTTTTACCATTTTTTAAAAATTCTTTAAGGATTTGACAACATACTTTTATTAAAAATATTCTTGTAACATAACCGAAATATCGTGCTTAGCCTTGATAACTAGGGTTCTTACATGCATAATCTTTAATAAAGCCTTATTAAACACGCAAAGATACAAATTATGTAAAACTTATACACAACCATTTTTTTTATTTGTAGACAACAATTCCTGCATTCCGTAAGAGTACAATGTCAGTTTTGCGTAGATTTAGTGACTTTCTTGGACTTCATGAGAAACTAGCCCTAAAATACATCCATCTTGGACGTATCGTACCACCAGCACCGGAGAAAAGCGTAATCGGTCGGTATTTTTCTGTATTTCTTTATTGGCTTACAAGACTTCTTTTAATTTTGAAAATTAAAACAAAAATTAAAAATTTTTTTTTTTTAGGAATGACTAAAATCAAGATGAACAAAGAAGAATCGGGATCTGTTGAGTTTATTGAGCGACGAAGACTTGCTTTGGAACGGTAAATAGCTTAGAAATTTATTCTTAATTGGTGATAGATTATCTAATATACTATTAAAACCCTAATCTTCTCGTTTTAACGGGTTCTACATCTGGTTTTTAATTTACTGGCATGCGTGTGGTTAGATCAAGTAGGCGCTATATTTCCAGAAGAAAATATGAAATTAAACTGTGGACACTGGTATTCTTAAATGGTCACCCATCTTAACTACTGGCTAGGCTCGATGTTGCTTAACTTCGGTGATCTGATGGGAACTGGTGTCTCCAATGCAACTTCACCATATAAATCATTTCAGCATTTTAGAAGTAGTGATTTTTGCTTAAAAAATAGTATTATATATAGATTATATTTACTTGGTAAAGTACCAACCCAAATTAGCGCAAGGCCTTTTTATGTGTTTTATATAGCTGGGCTTTTTGCATTCAGTGTTGCTATTCACCTAGATGAGTTATTCTCCAAATTTACCAAATGGTTTTAATCACCAGCTAGTTATGTTAAATTGTGCCAAAAATATGAGAAATAGTTCTGGCATTAAATTGCCCCAAATACCAATAAGTTGAATAATTTTTTTTTTTTTTTTTAACTGTTATTCATAAAATTTGTGCTTTGAAAAGCATGTCATGACATGTTTTTTTAAATAATGGCATTTAAAAAAATTTTCATTGTTTTTGTTTTTGGGTTTTGATTGTTTGAGTAAAGACACTTATTATTCATCTATGCATCATTTTTTTGTGTTAGTTCTTGTTTTTTAAGTTCGAAAACCGATTTGTATAAGACCTGGGATGTTCGGAAACCGAGGTTCCGCTGTATAATGTACTTTAGAAATATTAGTTGTTAGAATAACATTTTGCCAAAGCAGATATAATTATTTCATTGGACCTGCTTTGTAATAAGTAACAAACATTTTCTTTGATAGACTGGGTTTAAAAAGAAAAAATATCTGTTCTTTTATGTTTAGAATTCATTTTTATTTTTCTATTGTTCAGGTTCCTGGTTCGAACTAGTGCCCACCCTGTATTAAGGCTGGATCCTGATTTCAGAGACTTCCTTGAGCAAGATGGTGACCTTCCTCGTGCCACCAGCACCTCTGCTCTTAGTGGAGCGGGAGTTATGCGCCTTTTCCACAGAGTTGGTGATGCTGTTGAAAAAATCACTTACAAGATGGATGAAACTGATGAGGTATGTCTTTAATCATTTATTTTTGAAAATTATGTTTGAGTGATAGCAGTGTGACTTGTCAATATGGGTTTGCGTTCAAGTAATTGTGAAAATTATAAGCTTCTATTAAATTGAATTTAAATCTTATTTATTTGTCACAATTTCTGCTTTAAGTTCAGTGTATTTTGGCAGAATTTTGTTATTCATGCTTTTCTCGTTGAAGAGAACTTTAATCAACCTTTTTTCCACCATCTTCCGTTCAATTTTCTTGTGTTTACGAACAAGGTTCTTCGTTTTGGAGTCCAAAGTTTGTATGCATCTCCCCCTAATTAAAAAAAATCTATGTGTGTATGTCATGATTGTTCTTGGCATTAAATGGCCTATAATGGTTGATGTGCCGTAAAACACAAACAAGCATTCCCCTAGTTTTCCTAATGTT
Organism: Idiosepius hallami; assembly: GCA_034780655.1. NCBI lineage: Eukaryota > Metazoa > Mollusca > Cephalopoda > Idiosepiidae > Idiosepius > Idiosepius hallami. Next base: position 514,115 of record JAUZSX010000030.1, on the reverse strand, counting down.
ATTGGTTTCTTTTACCACCTTCAGAGTGGTTGTTTATCACTTTTAGATGTGTGCTTTTTTTTTTCTCAAGTTAAGTTTTTGCCTTAAGTGACCCATCTTAAATAAATACTTCACAATAAAAAAACAACATCTAAAAATGATAAACAACTGCCAGAAGATGGTTAGAGAAGACCTAAAATACTAATATGGGATAACATAAAAACCTTAAACCCCAAAACAAAAAAAAACATTGTTTGTAAACCAGAAAAAATAAAAATTTTGAAAAAAAAGGATTAAATTTCTTTTTAACAAGACTTGCCTTGAATTTCTGCTTTATGTATTCTTCAAATGGATTCTTTTGCATTTTTTAATCCTCCCCAATTGATTGATATTCTTTCAAAATCAATTGACTTTTTGTGATTAAGATTAACAATTTAAGTTTATTTTGTTTTGTTTTTTTTTTAAATCTTGATTTCTATATTTTTAGACAAAATATTATTTTGGAATTATAAGGATTTTTTCATATTTTAGAATTTTAAGTTTTCACACTATTTCAGTTGGTGGTTTTATTTTTTAGTTAATGAATGAAATTTTCCTTTGAGTTTAAATATTTTTCCTTCAGGGCAAATGGTGATAACTTTTGTAATAATTGTTTTCAACTTTTGTTAGTGGATTTCCATCTTTTATTTCATCTTACTGACTTCTCAAAAGTTTTATCTTAATAACATATCTTATTCAGCAAGTAACATTAGTCTATAGTCTTCAACACTTAACTATAATGTAGGAATGCTACTCTTTATTATATATATGACACATATTTCTGTCTGTCTATATATATATATATATATATATATATATATATATATATATATATATTCACTTTAGATCATGTAACAGTCCTAGAAAGCTAATGTTTTTATTCTAAATAAATATTAATGGTTCTTGGATTTGTAAGTCTCTTTCTTTTTTTTTCTTATATAAAATATAAAACGTATTAGTTTTTGTACAAATCTTTTATTTGTATAAAAATTAACTGATAAAAGGGTTTAACTAAATTTTATCAAATGTGTGCAATGTTGTTTCTTTTACCATTTTTCAAAAAAATTATTTATTCTGTTCTTTTCATATTGAAGTTGTTTTTAATATGTAAAGTGATGACTACTATTTTTTTTCATAGAAAAAAAATTATAATCCTTTTATTAGTTTGCTTGTTTCAAATCTTTTTAAAATTTGAACAATTCAGTTGTCGATAGTTTTATTGATTTTATATGATTGAAATATATATTGAATTCAGTTGACTTATCTTTTTGTTACATTTGCATATTTTTTGTACTTAGTGGTCTTTAGAAAACCCATTTATTTCATTGCATGCTATAGTTAGCAATAATTTCTTTTTTGTTATAAGATAGTTGTTTGCTTGAGGTTAAGTTCAAATAATGTGTAACTTTGTTAGAAATTGAAATATTCTTAATGTATTTTTATAATATTCTTGTTGCTTGGTGTAGAAAGATGGCACAGATTTCTCACCGAATATTCTAAAGGGCCTTAGGATTTCTGTTTTATTTCCTTCAATTGATTCACTTTTGAATACTTTTTATCTTTAAATTAAAAAGAGAATTAAAAGAAAAAATTTTTTGGACACAAATTTTAAAATTTCCTTTATTAAAAAAAAATTAAAGATTTAGTGAATTTAAATAATGCATATTAGTTATGGTATACAAAAATTCATACAAAAACCCTTTGTGGCTTTTTAATCTACAAATTCCTCCCAAAATATAATTAAAAAAATTAAATGATCCTTCGGTAATTTTTAAGTATAGGAAAATGAAGTGTTTTTTATATTTTTTTATTGATTAAATTAGAATATAATTAGGATCCTTAATGATCTATTAGATTGTTTTTCGCAGCATTATTTTGGAAGGTCAAAGTTAAGAGATACAGTGCAATAAATTTTGCCAAATTTCAAGACTGTTTGAAGGAATGGGGTGGAGGAGTGTAATTCAATTTCCCATAGAAATCAGCCTGCATCATGATGGTGAATCCCAACTTGGTGCCCATCATTCTTAGGTGAGGGAGTTTATGAAAGCTAAGTTTATGACCTCAATCTTTGAGTGTGCACCATCTTTAGGTCAGTGACCATTATGATGCCAGGCTTGGTCTTGATTGGTCCTGTGGTTTGGGCTGGAGGAGAAATAATAATTCATTTAAATTATTGACCATTTTTACAAAATGTATTTATTGCTTTCCTAATTGAACCTTATGCCTTGTCTGCTTTTTCCATGTCATTTCAATCAATAAGATCTTATCAAATATTATTAATCATTAGGAATAGTTTTGTAGCTATGCCTTTTTTAAGGGCACTATTCGATGGTTTACTGACTTTTCATCACATGACATTTCCTCACTCGACTATTAATCATGCAAATATAATCACTAGACTTTTAATCACGTTTTTTTTTCATTACGTGATTACTCAATCACCTCAACATCAAGAACTTTAATTACCCCAAAGAAAAAATATATGTTTATTTACATAATAATGTTTAATAAATGCATATATACATATTTTGAAGAAACATCATTGTAAAGGATTTAAAAAAATGGACAAATAATATGGTGAACATCTTATTTTAGAGAATACATATTTGGTATAACACCGTTCAAACACTTTCAGAAATCCTCAAGTAATTTTGATTAAGCATCCATATGATTAAAAAAAACATGTGATTAAAAGTGTAGTGATTAATATTCCGTGATAAATTGTTGGATGATGAATCGTCGAGTGATGAAAAGTCTGTACTCTTATTTGGTATGAAAGGATACAAGTATATTTCAACATTTTATTTTATTTCCTTTAAAAACTTTTGAAAGCCACCTAACAGAAAATTTCAGTTTTGTTTACGAATCCATTCAATGAATCACAATCAATTTACTCCTTTAATAAAGTTTCTATTTTCCCAAAAAAGGTTTGTTTAATTCAAATATTTGTGGATGATCTTTGTTTTTGTGTGAGTTATTTTAGAGTAATTTTTTTTTTTTTTTTTAGTTTTCTTTTATTACTTTTCTTTTTTTTTTTTAACTTTTCAAATTGTTTAAAACAAGTTTAAAAAAATTACATAACTCAGTTATTTGCATATTAACAAAATAGTTTCTAATTTCAGTAATTATTAGATTTTGAAAAGTAGGAGAAAATTAAGTTTTTGGATACTGAAATTTTTTCTTTATTCAAAGAAGAATTTTTATTATGTTAGAAAAAAATTACTGTAAAACTTGAACTTTTTCTCATTTACTAATTTATTGGTCTGTCAAAAAGTATAGAAATTAATAACTAATGGAATATTTGTGGCTATTTCTGTTTGATGTCAAGTTCTTTAGCATATTTGTACAAAATCTCAAAACTTACATTGATTAAAATTTGATGCTAACATTATTATTAATCTCTATTATAGTCGCATGCTCTCTTTCTAGAAATAAACTTCAGTCCCATTTTTTTTTTTTAATTTTTAGTGTAAATTATCTTTTTTTTTTTTTTTTTATCTCAACAGATTGAAGGCAGTGTAGGTATCTGTGTATGCGTGTGTGCATTCCTTTGTGCTTTTTTTGAAACTTCGTTAAATCCATTGCTAAACTTTGGAAACTCGACTAAATGCTAATGAGATTTTAGAGAATGTGTCCGTCTTTTTAAGGGTGAATTATAAGCATTTTGTGAATTACTTATCTTCTTAATTTAGATTAGATACGGGTGTGGTCTCTCTACCTCAAACCTTTCACATAATAATAATGAAAAGAAAAACCTGAATGAGTTTTTTTTTTATTGTTTTAAGGATGTTTGTTTTCTCTTTTATTTTTACCTTATTTTTTATGTTTATTTGTTAACTTTTTTTCTTTTTTTTTGTCCCCCACCCCCGTTTGCACTGCTTGTAAATTTGATATGGAATTTTTGTTTCCTTTTTAATTATTGTACAAGTCATAATTAACATTGTTTGGTCTGCATTTTATGACTTTTATTTTTTTCCCTCCAAGTTTTTATAATTTCAATCAGTCTTAAGATTCAATGATTTTTAGAGATTTTCTGCTAGTGAGGATAAGATTTTATTATTTATAAGTCACCAATAGAAATTAAAAAGGAAGAGTTAGTGAAAAAAAAATGAAGAATAAGTGAAGTCTAGCAACTTTTACAAGGAGTTATACAGGGTGTCCCATAATAAATGAAACCAATTAATTTGATTACCATTTATTATTAAAACAAAATCTGATAAAAATGTTAACATTTTCTCTGAGCTGGCATAATAACAATTAAGTACTGAAACTTTGGTGCCTTTAGCTAGATTCTAAGATTTATTTCTTTAGAAATAAATGTTTTAATCTCTAACTATCTTAAATAATACTGAAGCTTGTTTGAACAGTCTTATAAGATTTAGTCTCTGTATAAGTCATGAAGTCGTGAAGCAAAACACTTTTTCTTTTAATTTCACAGACTTACTAATAAGTAATTAAAATAAATGGTAAAATCATAAACTTGTGAAGTCTGTGACAAGAATAATTTTTGATAAGAGCATATTCTCACAGCCCTAGTGATGAGACACGATGAGGAAAATTGAGTAGATGCAAGAATTGATATTGAATTCAATTTTATTCTAATTCTATTTCTAATGTTGATGTTTATTTATTTGATCCAAATATATACCACAATTCTAGGCATCTTTACATGATATTAAGAGTTAAGAATGGAGTTTTGGACTGGCTTGGAATGAGTTAAAACTATTTCCATTATTTCTTATGGGTTAAATGGATTTGGATTTCAAACAAATTTTCAAACTTGGGTTTGTTCTGGATTCTATAAAGTACAGACGGCCTTGGGTTACTACGGACTTGATTTATGCAGTTTTGACTTTATAACGCTTGAATTTTTGTCACTTTTTAAAAAAAACAACCATTCTTTTATAAAAAGTCAATTTTTCTTTTAAACTTTTTGTTTTGTAAACACTTTG
>JAUZSX010000030.1:475157-500460 GCA_034780655.1 Idiosepius hallami | reverse complement strand
GACAAGAATAATCTTTAATAAAAGCATATTATCACAGCCCTACTAATAAGTAAAGAATTAAAAGAAATGGTAAAACCGTAAAGAAAATTCTTTGGTTTCTTTTCTAAGATAATTATTTGTTGCCTGTTTTAATGTGCTAATAGTTTATTTCCTCAATTTCCCAAGTATAGTTATTGCATTACAATAGCATGTTTTTCTTTAATAAATTTCTTCAAGTCAAAACAACTTTAAAATTAAAAAATTCTATGAATCAGCATATTTAATACCAACTCCAGAAATTTAAAACAAAAAAAAAATTTGATAATTTATTATTACTATTATTATTATGGTGCTATTATTTCTTATATTTTCTGATAATAAGTAGTAAATTACTCTCCATTTTATCTAAGTCAAATATTTATTTTTGATTTTGCTTCAAAATTATTTTGTTTATCTGGAAAGCATTTCCATTGTTTGAAAGTTGTTAAAACTTGTATATTTTTGTCTTTTATTTTGATTCATGCCTTTAATTGCAGTGGTTTGAAGAAAAGCAACAACAAATCGAGTCCCTTGATACCCAACTTCAAAAACTACACAGAAGTGTGGAAGCTCTTGTACAACAGAGACGAGGTAATTGATTTCTTTATCTTTTAGATTTTTAAAATTTATTTCTATCAAAAATCCTCAATATTAGAAAATGAACAGAAATTAAGGCCCTATGTGGGGGCCCACAAGGCTCCTTGGCTTCACTTGTAATGATATGCACAAAATTTGGACATCACAGCTGCCAAAAAGCATCAATATAGAAATCTTCAGGGTGACCGTTTAGCCAATTCTACTGTATGGCCCGGAAACATGGATACTTTAAGGAAATTAGGAGACTTGATGGAATCTACACCTGCCTTTTAATCAAAGTGCAAAGTCTCTCATTGAAAATGCATCTATCGATATCAGATATCTATAGTCCCGTGTCTCTACACTCGTGAGATCTTGAAGAGTGCTATTTGCGAGACATTGCTACCATGCTAAAACTGAGGTAGTCTCTCTTCTCCACGTTTTGATAATTCGATATTGAAAAGTGTCATTTCTTGATGTCATCTCCAGTGATGTAGGTATCAGAAGTAAGGACCTAGCGACGGCAATGCTTGATAGGGAAGTTTGGCATGGGTTTGTGAGGTCCATAACAGTGACTATGGTCAATGATTATGGCTTCACAGAGCTTTTGTATTGCAAAAAATTATCAAAATAATTATGAGGATCATTATCTCATATGCTGAAATATACATCTATCAATCAATTTCTATGTATGTCTCTCTCTCTCTGTATCTTTTTATATATATATATATATATAAATAAATCTTTGATAAAAGCCTCCAGTATATTGACGGGTGCAAGTTGCCTTTTTTAGGGTAAAGGGGCCACAAGGCACGTTATGCGTCTGGGTTGCTATGTGGCCTAGCACATCAATGACAGAAAGAGGCTGAAAAATAGATTTTTTAAAATAGTTAAAGATAAGAGTTTTAATCTATTAAATGATTATCTTAGAATTTTCTGAGAATCCAAAAATGTTTTAACAAATTGTATTTTTTTGTTTAAATTTTTCCTTATTGGTATTTCACTATTTTCAGAGTTGAGTTTAACAACTGGTCAATTTGCTAAGAGTGCTGCCATGCTTGGCAATGCCGAGGAGCACACAGCTTTATCGCGAGCTTTGTCCCAACTTGCTGAAACAGAAGAGAAGGTTGAACAATTGCACAAAGACCAGGCAGACCAGGACTACTATGTGATCTCTGAGCTGCTCAAGGATTATATTAACATGATACAATCAGTAAAGGTCAGTCCAATAAGACATTTTTTTAGTTGGGAGTTGAATTAGGAGACAATGCTTTCCTATCTTTAAAATAACTTTGAATTGTTTTTTTTTCATAGTTTGTATTCATTAAAAGAATATAATTGTTGCATAGGACCAAAATCCAAATTGTTTTAATTAACATAAATCAATGAAAAAATGTTTTTTTTTAAAACTTGCCTTCTCAAAAAATGTCAACTTAAGTAGGATGAGGCGAATTGGTTTTACCAATCAATTAGTTAGCTTGGCTGTACATGATCACTACTACAATCAAGTGTGGCGTTAAGGTAAAAGTGAATAAATTGCTATGAACGAATGGCAGTTGTAGGCCAGTGGTTAGCATATCCGTTTTGCATGACATAATTCACAGGATCGAATCTCACCTGAGGTATGAGATTTTAGCAACATTGCGTGTCCCTGATGAGATCTAATAAGATCAAAATAGCTGTCTGACACTGTGTTATGCATAATTTTTGCGATTGATCATTTGTGTTATATTCACATATATATTATATAACTTTTTTTTCTTTCCTTGGTTTAGGAAGTGTTTCATGAACGTGTGAAGTGTTACAGAAATTGGAAAGATGCAGAAATTATGTTAGCAAGAAAACGGGAAAACAAAGCCCGTTTGGAAATGGCCCACAAGACGGACAAAATTACACTTGCACAACAAGAAATTACAGAGGTCTCGTTTTTTTCTTTTTTCATAATTTTGTTGTTATATGTCTAAAACAAAGGAAGGTCCACTTGGCCTAGTGGGTAAACAGTTGGATTTCGGAATTATAATAGGCCAGTTCGATTTGCGTTCATAATTGGACTAAAACCCTTGGAAAAGATATAAAACTCCACATTCCATTCAGCTATGGGTTAAATAGCAAACATTGTGTTACATTACAAAAACTATGTGTGTACAAAAATAATGTTTATCAGAAATGATTGTTCTTGGCATTTCATGACTTAGAAAGGTTGATATGCTGTAAAACACCATCAAAAAAAATAAACATCAAAACAAATTTCATCTGAAATAAGAAATCTTATTAATAGAACAAAAAAAAAGTCATTAACTTTTGAAACCTATTTATTATCAAAAAATAAAATAGTTTCTTAGTTTTCTATTGTTTATTTATTGTTTTCATCACAACATCCATACAATTAAAACGAAACTCTAGGAGCCTTAACATTTGGAATTTTAAAGAAAAAGCTCCAATCTGGAAGTTTATATAATAAACAGCTTAGATAAGGTTTGAAAATATTAACGACAATCAGTGGTGGACTAAGCTGTCAGTCAATCGCACTATACCTGAGGCCCCAACACTGCAAAGGGACCTGGCTGCAAATAAAAATATCAAGAATGTTCTTGCTATACATTCTAAAACATACACTTTGACTCTGGTCACTCCGCTTTGCCTGCACATCATAATGTGTGTTTAATGGCTTTAGCTGAATACTGGATATAATTAAGCCAATATGCACTGATCACCTGCTGCACAACCTTTACATAATGTGGCGATTAACTATAAAAAATGTAGATGGTCCATTGTATCTTCTACTTGAGAGCCCATAATACTTTTAGTCTACCTCTGGTTAAGCAAATATGCACCGATCACCTGCTACACAGCCTCTACATGATATGGCACTTAACTGCAAAAAGGTTGGAGTCATAAACTTTGTAATATTTTTGATCAAGAACATAATCTATATGTGGATGGAAAGCATCTTTTCCAATGTTAATCTTTGTTAATATTTTTTTTTTTTTTTTTTCCAGTGGGAACAAAAAGTTGAGAAAGGCCAGGAAGATTTTGAAAAAATATCCGAAATGATTCGTAAAGAAGTCAAACGTTTTGAAGTTTGTCGAGTCACGGATTTTAAAACAGTTGTCATCTCTTATTTGGAACATCTTATGGAAACTCAGCAAAAGGTGAAAAACAGTCTTTGTTTTTTTTCTTTTTCTTGGTTGATTTAATTTTTATTGTTTTACTGTTGTCCTCATTCTTCATCACCCTTTACACTCAGTGGTGCATTGGGCAGCAAATTTTTTTTTTTTTGCTTTTTCCGTAGGTTATTTTTTTTGTTTTTTACAAGTCGCTAGCCCTATGCTCAACCCTCCAATTGGAGGACCTTTTTTGGCTTTTGAAATCAGTGTTCCCTTTCACCTAGATGATAAACTCTCCAAAGTTAACGAGCACCATCTGCCCGAGGCAGCTAAACGTAGATGCAACGGTTTTGAATGGGATTTGAATTCGCATAATATGATTCCATAGTCCGAGCTTTTACCAAGGCTTCACTTTGCCGCCCGCCCTGATTCTTATTAAAATATTTGCAATGTTTTAGCTGTCTTCAGATGATTGAACTTAATAACTTTTTTGTCATAATTGGAATTTTCGTAGAATTTCAAACCTCATGGGTAGTCTGGTCTTGTTTTGATAATCATGCTCTGATAGTGCTGAATAATTGAAATCTCAGTGACAACTGCTTTAAGAAGAGGATTGAAAGTGTTGCTTTTAACTGATGCTCTGAAAAGCAGATACACAGCACTTTTTTTTTCTACTCTCTGAAAGTTTTCTTTTTTTTTTTTTGTGTGTGTACTAGTTTTTAGACTGTCAGCATCTTTATTATATTTATATATATATATCATATATAGTCTTTAAGGGGGGTGCAAGTTGCCATTTTTGGGCAAAGGTGCATTTTGCGCAGGAGCCACACTGCTTAAGAATATTTTATGGTAATACTGAATTTTAACACCCATGGGGGCCATATCTAGTTATAGTTAGTTCAAACTGCATATGAACACCCATGGATGCCATATCTAGTGATAGTTAGTTCAAACTGCATATGAACACCCATGGATGCCATATCTAGTGATAGTTAGTTCAAACTGCATATGAATACCGACGTGTGCGAAAATTCACTATTAACTAACAGCTTCTTTTAGATTTTTTCCCTTAATATCTGCCTTTTATTTTAAAATTAACGTAAATTTATTTAAAAACCCTTTTTTTTTTCCAGCTGATCAAACACTGGGAAGCCTTCCTCCCAGAAGCCAAAGCAATTGTGTGATAGCATCATCATCAGCAGCAACAACAGATGCAGTAACGTTTCCCTTTGCTCAAAGATTGTGCAGGGTAATGTTGCTAGTCCCTCCTCCTCCCTACTCAAAGGTAGCATTTGGCTCACCATTGGACCAATGATATACATGCACGCACACGTTACAAAACTGACAATTGGCTGAAGCAGACAAACACCACTCTTTTCTTTTTGGAGCCCCTTTCAGGCTTACGGTAATTTTGTACTCTTTGTATAAATGAATCCAGATTCCCAACTTGCTTTCGTACAGACTCTGTTATTGTCAATTGCTTCATGACAAATTCTTCTGATTTTTCTGGTGTTAAACAATGAATAAATAAAGTCTGTTTTAATCTTGGTTTGTTATTTCTTTTTTTATTTTATTTAGAGATGATGCTTCTATTTCATGATAAACCAACAAGGGTTTTCACTGTTTAGAGTTAAGGCCCTTGGCACTACTCATGTTTTTTAGTTTAGAATAAAGATGCAGTCATGTCGAAGCATACTTTTGTTGTGTTGAATCCGTTTGCATCTTAAGAAATGATAAAGCTTCATAATTCTGATTATTAATTTTATTGCAGACTTTTGTCCTCATCTTTGTTGGGTTTTTTTCTCATCACATTTTGGCCAACTTCACCTCAGGCCATCTTCAGGTGATTAACTGTGACCTCAGATAAGAATGCTGCATCTTGTAACCTTATCCCCAGTAATCACTGCCTTCCATAGTTGTCAATTTAACCACGTTTTTTAACAAGTAAACATCTGGCTGGCTTAGTTAGCATTTGGAACCGCTATCTTTTGACAGTTGTTAGAAGATGGCAGTTTCAATTCCTACCAAAGCTGTCCAGAGAGTTTATTTACTTGGTTAAAAACGTAGTTCAATAGACAATTAAGGAAGGCAGTGATAACTGAAGATACATTTTCAAGAGTTAGCCTCTGAGGTTGTGAATTATCACCTGAAGACAGCCAGAGCTGAAAATCTCAAATTACAAAGATGAGGATAAAAGCCTGCAATAAAAATTAATACTCTTGTTTAAAAGACTTATGAGACTAACATCAAATCGGTAACCCATTTTAATCCATGCCTTTCTAATTATATTCTAAAATTACTTACCATGTGGTCAAAGTGATTTATTTAAACTGCCAACTAGGAGTAATTTATAAAAATGTTTCATTTTAACCTTTTGGGTCTTGAAAATGGCCATTTGGTTAAAACAAAATGAAATTTTAAACTACCAAGATGAGGATAAAAGCCTGCAATATTCATCATAACTATTGCAACTAAAATCTGAAAGTCATTTGAATGACAAAATTTCTCGTTTGTGGATAAAGATGTCTGCTTTGAAGGACTGAAAAAGGAACATGTTAGGCCTAAAAAAAAAAGAATGAAAAAAGAAAAGAACATGGTTGCTACTTTGTTGAAGGTCAGGGATTCTTGATCCTTAAAGGCAGATATATCAGATCTAGGGCAAAAGAAGACAAACACAAAACTAAAAAGGGCCAAAATATTGGTTTAATGGCATATCAACCTTAGGTGAGTTTTTAGGCCCTGATCAATTTTGATAAATTCATACCTTTCCCCGAAAGGCATTAGTTGACATGTCAATGTAGACAGAACCACTTGGATTTAAACTCTCGTGCTATAATTCAAAAGTCCGATTAATGGCTCTGAGTGACTGGTTGGTAATTTTGCTAAGTTAGGGTTCAAAGGATTAAATTCTTTCTTGTTTCACACCACTTTATGAGTGTGAGTTTTTTTGCAACCCCAAACAAATATTAAATATATTTGATTAACCATACATGCAGAACATACAAAAATGTCAAATTAAAAATTGCACATATGTCATCAAATTGTATTTATTATGATTACAAAATGAGAATCCTAAATTAAAACTATTATAACAACTGTATTTTTTAAGAGCAACTCCATTCTCAATTGAACAGTGAGGGTAGAGCAGTGATTAAAGCTTGAAGTCATATTACACAAGTTCAAAACCCAATCAAATCCTTTATATTCAGTTTTAGGCTGATGAGGCTTGTTAACTTGCGAGAGTAACTTATCTAAGGGCTGATTTTAAAAGCCATGGGATATATACAGAGAATGTCAAAACTGGTCTTGAGCCTAACCAAATAAAGTTAATTCTGCAGGTTATTAAAATCTCCCTAAGATTTTGTTAAGTGGCCTTATTTGGGGTCGTGACCCTTAGTTTAAGAAGCCCAGTTAGAGATTTCCATTAAAATAGATGACAATCTTTTACATTTCACAATGTGCAATTTTTTCTTAATCTTTTTCTCTCCTCACATTTAAAAAAAAAATCTAGGTCAAACTACTTAATGTCTGCTTTTAAAATTCTAAAGCAGCAACAAAACTTACAGTTGACTTCTCACTTTATGCCAGGATTAGTTACGTTCCTGAAGGGCTTACATAAAGTGATTTTTCACGGAATGTGAATTTAAATCATCTGGGCTGAACTATAGATTACAGGGCATATGAGGGTAGTGAATTTTAAACTTAAACTTTTTAAGACAGTTCTTTATTTCTGCTGGTTTGGCAGTAAAAATGGTCATATCACAAAGCCACCAGGAAGCAAATAGCCCTTCCTGCTCCAAGAAATGCAAGTTCAACCCCAGAGAGAAATACATGTTAAGAAAAAAGAAAATGACAGTCTTCATAAACGGTACAGAAAGAACGGAATATCTCACCTGTCACTTTCATCAACACTAACCTTCCCCAGCTCAGCTGTTCAAGATGAGAGAATGATTAGGTCAATGTAGTAATAATTTGACCTGATTGAATGATGCAGCAATACATAATGGCAGGATGAGCAGAGAAAAAATAAACATGTTGTGAGAAAAGGAAAGAAAATAAAAAAAATTCAATATAGGGGATCGATTTCCTATAGCTTTGAATGTAAAAGTGATCGATTTACTATAGCATGAATGTAAAAAAGAGCACCCTCACCCACCCAAAAAATGTCTAAATATTTATTTTTCAGAATTTATTTTTTAATAATCTGGTAGATTGGTGTCCAATTGATAATATTCCGCAGAAGAAAAAAAAAAAATTTTTAAGGGGGTGGGTGTCACTAGTCCGCCCCGAACTGAATTCAGGTTTTAACTTTTAGTCATTTAGAGGACTAACACCAAAATTTTTGTCGCTTTAGGTCATCAGGGCCGATTGATTGGCCATTTGGAGTCTAAAAGATTAAAGGTATTACTTTTTTAAATTAAAGTTTTTAGCTCTTTTACGGGAAAAAGGGAGTAAACAAAGAATTCAATTAAAAAAAAACAAAAAAACTTCTTAAAGTGAAAAAAAAAGGTATTTGTTTAGAGTTCTGCTATTAGCCGGTGATAGTGTGAAAAATGTCCCTTCGAAAAATTGCAACGAGTCGAAAAATGATAGAACAAATTTAACAAAAAAAAAACAACAACAATGTAACAAATTAACCTTTTATTAACATTAAAGAAAAGAACGAATTTAAAATAGAAAAACAATTAAAATTTTAAAACAGAAAACAATATTGTGGATAGGATTGCTTTTACTGTCGTTAGTGGTTGTTCATGTGGCTTCCTGTGTGTTGGTTGTTGAACGTTTTGCAATCAAAATTATGAATTGTTTCTGTTGTGAGGCTGTGAACTAGTAGCACACAAAGTTGAATTTAATAATAATTTCATTTTTCATTAATATTTTTTATTTTTCATTAAATAATTTTTACATTTCTTTGAGTTAAACCAAACCATCGTTTTTAGAAGGAACCCTAATAATTTTTTTTTAGTTTTAGTAAGTTAGTTTCAGTTTTAATTATTTCGTTTTGTTTTTCTTTAATGTTAAAAGGCTATTTCGTTACATTGGTTTTGTTAAATTTGTTCCATCATTTTTCGACCCGTTGCAATTTTTCAAAGGGACAACATTTTACACTATCACCGGCTAATGGACCCAAAACGCTTAACAAATACCAAAAATAATAATTGATTAATAAATAAAAACGATTTTAGTGCATTTAAAGTTATTTTTTATCAAACAAAAACAACCAACAAACTTTTTTTTTTAGGTCCGGTTTTTTGTCGATAAACATTGATTAACTACCGATAATAAATGAGTATTTTCCAAGGCAGCCGCTACCCTTTCTTTATCAGCCAATTGTTTATTAACAGCCTGTTCGGAATTATGTGTCCCCGGGGCAATAGACACACTTACTTTAAATCTGGTTGGTAAAGAACGAAGTAATTTAACACGAATTGACAAACCAATAAGAGTAGCCATACTGCAGTGAGGGATAGTTGGGGTGAAAGCAATTGAGACTTCGTTACCCTTATTGTCCACGTAGATATTTTTCTCGTCCACGACATTCAGTTCTTCTAGTGTTAAAGGATGTTCAGGGTCATTGATATTTCGAATAAGGTCGAAAACTTCTCGGGTGTCAAACTCATCAATGACATCTTCGTCTTCTTCCTCGGGTAAGAGAGACCTCTCTGTCTTTTTTTGGTAGACAACAGGGTTCAAATTATCGAGTTTATCTTTCATATTTCGCACTGGTCAAATTCACATGCGAAGAAAAGTAAGTTTAATTCACTGGATTTTATACAAAAATCCAAATAATTATTTCTCGTTATTTTTAACTTGAAAAATAAGAGTCCTTTAGGTTTTCATAACGAACAAACTCAAAGTAAATGTGGTGTTATTTCACTTCCGAAAAAAACTTCCTGTTCGTGTGCTTTCGTGAACGATCGGTAAACATCGGCCTCTTCTAACGGAATTTAACGAAACAATTTTAAAGTTTAAAAGTTTATTTCCGTATTAAACTTTAAATAATGATCTATTTTAAAAGATCCGTTGAATTTTAGTTGAATAAAAAAAAGTTATTTTCTATCGAAAAGCAAAGTTAATTGTCATTGAAGAAAACATTTCTGAGGCAAGCAGAATTTCATGAACGGCGGACCGGACTGACTGAGTGACTAACTGGTTGTTGGTTGGTGTTGGTTTTGTGGAGAGTATTTTAAACTGTGAGCAAATAATTCTGTCTTTTAAATTTACCGAAATTCAGGAAGTCTCGGAATCATCATTTTTATGAAAATTCCCTCATCTATTAAATGATAATAATCTTTGAAAAAAAAAGATTAATATTTTGTTTTTTCATTATCTGTGGGGCAGATTTTCTGTTCAAATGATTTATTTCTGGAGTGGCTTAAACATTGACTCCGGATCAAAAATTTAAGACCGCTAAAAAAAGTCTTTAAAAAGAAATCTAGATTTTAATCCTTTGAACCCTAAGAGGCCGATATATCGTCCCTGAAGACATAAGGCAAAAGAAGAAACACCAACATTTTGATCCTATGTTCCCCTACTATAACGGCTCTAAGTGACTATTTGGTAAATTTGATAAGTTAGGATCCAAAAGATCAAACTCTGGGATTATTATTAGAAGACCCCCGCCACTAATGTGAAAATCGGAATTCTAAAAAAAATACCCCTGCCAAGGGGAATTAACCCGTTAGGTCAGTTTACGTACACATACACCCTCAACACTCACTAACTTTGAGTGAGTCACCCCAATAATGAACCCACTGTCGCTCTTGTTTCAGGTGCATGACAAAAAGGCCGCAGTTCAGTTCCTCCAAAATCGTGGATTAATACATCAGGAGAGGATATGTAGGAATGGTCACTCCATGATATTATCCGTTCAGTCTGACAGATGGAGGTGCAATGTACGCGGCTGTAGGCAGGAAATCAGCATTCGAAAGGGGACTTAATTGGGTGGCGGGGGTATTTTTTTTGGTGAGGGTCTTCTAGAAAAGAACCAAACTCTGTCCTTTTAACTTTACCAATGCTAAAGGTTTATGGTAACAAAAAGCTATATTCCAAACATTTTATGCAGAAATTTACATTTTTATAAAATTAAGATTACACATAATAAAAATTATAAGACCAGCAGTGGTATAAATTGTTAGATCTATAGTAATTCCAATGTTTTTAGTTCACTTAGAGATTAGCACTAACTGCATAAACATGTTACTTTGCGTAAAACAAGCAAAATTACCAAAGTTGAGCATTCTTGAACTCTAGAATTCCATAAGTGAGATTTGTCGTAAAGAATGATTGCAGCCAAGTTAAATCACAGTAAAACTCTGATTCAAGTTTCTAAAGAAAACATGGAAGAGTAAAATTCTCTGGTGGATCCCAAAAAATTTCTTCTGCATTGAGTGGGAGAATTATAACACAACGGTAGATAGTGTATGTTGAGTTGTGGGCGGTCTTTTTACCTGTGTTTTTTTTTTATTTGATGGGTCTGGAAGAAAACAGAGATGCGTATTTACACCGGGCCAACACCGGGAAGAAAGGAAAAAGAAGGGAACAGCGAAGCTAGCAAATATCATCTGTTTTCTTCTGGACACATCAAATAAAAATAAACCGCGCACCACCCTGATCTTTGAGATCACATATACGACTTATAAAAATAAATCACAATACTGGTGTCGATGGATGATTGATATGTCGGCTGGCAGAGTTGAGCTGGGATTTGAAAGGGCTACTTACATTTTAGATGTTGTTCATTGTTCAGGGCTCTTCCAAGATAATCTCCCTGCTGTCCATCTTTGTGCTGTTCTCCAAAGTTGTTGAGCTGGAATCAAGAATATTCAACAACACAAAGACAGACATTTTCGGCTAACCATTTTATTGAGCCATCTGTGGACATCTCTGATCCTCTCTACTCATATACGTGGCGTTCATGTTCTTATAGTCGGTGTGACCTCAAGATTGAGATTACCCAATCAATAATGAAAATGACGGACTCACGTCACACCCCATATCACTACAGAATAAGATGAGTTGTTTTAAAAGTTAGGGGACTTTTTTAAAGTCAAATTAAGGCAGTCATAGAAGCTAATTGCAGCAGAAAAACCATCAGACCATACTTGCAATAAAAAGGCATAGTAAACAAAACGAGTAAACAAATATGTTCGGTTCTTCCATATTACAAGGTAGACTGATGTGCTGTTCCCTATTTTATTTTCTAACACACAGACAAAATTAAAAATCACATGTGCTTTTAAAAACTAATTTGCAAGGGCATTTGCCATACCTACACAGTCCAAACCCCTTTGAGGGTCAAAAACTAGTACAGCCTCACAATTTTTGGAAATAACAGACAAATGTGGACATAGTAATAAGCATACCACATGGCATATTTTTCAATTTAATAACCAATCAGCACTCAACCATAAACTCACTTTTGGACAAAAACCCGGTAAGCTCTAAAATACTACAAAAGAGACAATCAAACTTCCTTTCATCAGAGGAACTGGTCAGAGCATTAGCTATTAGCCAGAATTCAGCAGCACTCACAACAAGCTACTTTATGCCTTGCTTCAAAGAAACACTGTTTGACCCTCTCTTTCTCTCTCACCAGCAACACATTGTCCTTATTCTTCCATTCACACTCCTTGGTACTCCTATTTCTTCCTATTGTCCTGTATATACAATCAACTAATTTCTTATATAAAAATTTTTCTCTTCCTTTAACGAAAATAAACAAAAGTTTATTTGATAAAGATTTGAAGTGGATTTCTTTTTTTTTTTTTGTATTTATGTCCAGGGGTTTTATTCAGTCTCCCAGTGCTTAAGGTTTGGTCATGAATACCAAACAAGACATTCAAAAGTCGAAGATATGTCCAGGGGTATTATTCAGTCTCCCAGTGCTTAAGGTTTGGTCATGAATACCAAACAAGACATTCAAAAGTCGAAGAAAGTCCTGATTTTTTCATGAAAAAAAATTCTATCTAGATGCTTCTGATGCCTTTCAACGGTATTGGCACAACAAAAACTGTTAGATTATCTTGAGCCATTATTCCTGGTAAGAATGGGGCAAGTTAATTCCCATCAAAGTCGAAAAATATAGGTAAATAAATAAATCCAATATGAAAGATTGATGGTCCTCTAGCAAATCCAAGCAATAACAGCAGTCACTTTGTATCTTTGGTGATGGAAGGCCATTGTTTGTGTGGGAATGGATGGTTAATACCAACAGGATAATGCTACAACCCACATTGCAAGACGGGCTTTGACCGTTCAACAACAAAATACAATCTCTTGGGACATCCTGCATGCTCACTGAATTTGAGACAGAAAAAGTATTTTTGTGTAGAGTGACACCATGTTATCGTCCCTATTTTGCATGGAAAAAATAAACGTTGAATAAATTTTAGACAGAAAAAGTATTTTTGTGTAGAATGGCACCACAGTATCGTCCCTAGTTTGCATAAAAGCTGATACTTTTTAGACATTAGAATTGTTTTTTTTCTTTCTGTCTCAGATATCCAGTTTTATTATGATTTAATAAAGGAACATATCATTAAATTTAGTTCTAGAAAATTAGAACTTGAAGCAAAGAAATAAAAAGCAGTTTCATATTTTGGAGGAGATAATAAAGTGTGTTGAAAATTATATATCATTTCTTCTTCCTCTTCCACTACAACAAAGGCAACTTTATGAAGGAGAAAACAATGTAGTGAAATCTGCTTCACTACTTATTTTTCATCAAATTGTTGATACTTTCAAGTTTTACACGTCTCTTGACTGCATTCCTTCTTGCACAAGTCTAAAGCTTCGATTTCAATCTGGTTGTGCATGCATTCTTTCATTCATACAACGGCCGTTACGATGTTTGCCTAGTTACTCACTTTCAACATAAATGAAAATAAACAAATAAGATTTTTCAAAAATAAATATTTATTTCTCAGATATACATAATCATAAATAATTAATGGTGTTAATTTTGACACTAAATTAACCATAAAAATTTACATTAAATAAATTTCACAAATTCGTTACATTCTGTTTTATTTTAGATAGTACATATGTGTATTTTTTGAGTAGATAAAATTGATATATGTTGTAAAGAGGAATCAGACGATAAGAGCAAGTAGCCTTTGATAAAGGTTTCATCTACTTAAAAAATACACATACTGCTTTGTCGACATTGTGTTGAAGAATGAATAGCAGAACGCTTACTCCAAGGGAGATAATTCATACAAACAGTTCAAATTATAACAGGATTCATATAAGTAACTAATAGAGTACAATTTTAATCACTTTAATGAACATATGGGTGATTAAATGTCACAAACTATCAGTACAATAACATAAATAATTCCAAAACTATCCCAGAACAATAATTTAGGATTTAAAAAACTTTTTTCCTTTCTTTAATCCAAATATGTAAATTTTAAGATGAATTAGAATTTTAATATTTCTTTACAAGTTTACAAATTTCAAAATTGCAGATTTACATAATTGATTGTTTGATTAATCGGTTTGTTTTACAGCAAGTCAGAATCATGGGTCATTTGATGCTGGAACATATATTTACTGTGGAAAGTTTGGTGGAAATAAAATGTTAATCATGATTCAGGGTTTTTTTTTTTTTTTTTAAATAGATTTTTTTAATTATTTTTATTTCTCTCAGGAATGCGAGAATATCTATTGGGGTCAACTTTCTTCAAAATCAGACATTTGAAGTATAAACAAATCATGCTGAGAAATAAGATTTAGAAAAAAGCAGTGACCAAATGGGAAAATGGTGGTTTGAAGAGACATTGATTATATACTTTTAATAAACATTATTGTTATCTTTACAATGTATTAGCGACCAGTAGAATTTTTAGTCCTTTTCTAGTGATTTTAATCAAATTCTGGAGCCTCCAAGTTGTAAGTCTTCTTGAGCCTTCATGAAACCACCATTTTCCCATTTGGTCACTGCTTTTTTTTCTGACTTTTATTTCTCAGCATCATTTATTTATCCTTCAAATGTCTGATTTTGAAGAAAGTTGACCCCAATAAATATTCTCGCATTCCTGAGAGAAATAAAAATAATGAAAAAAATGTATTAAAAAAGTTATTTTTAGGTGTTTTGTTTAAGGTAAAACTTTTTAAAAAATCTTCTGCAGTAAAAAAAAAAAAAAAAGATTTTCTGGAAATGAATTTTCTACTTTCAAATTGCAAACCTACAAAAGAAAGAAAATCATGTATCAACTGAGTTTTCAATACTTTTGTCTATGCAGGGCTTTACGTTGCAAGTAAATCACAAAAAAACAGTCGCCAAAAAAATGAGTGATTTTTTTATCTTTGGTCGCCAACTGGAAAAATCACACACAAATGTGATTTTTCCATTTGTCGACCAAAGATAAAAAAAAAAGGCTTATTTTTTTGGTGACTGTTTTTTTTCCAAGGACAAATCTTCCACTAGTGAATGAAAAATGTCTTATATTTTCTTAAAATAAAAGAGCAAAGATTTTTAATATTATTTAAACAATTATAATATTATTATTAAAACAATAAAAGGCTAATTGTTACTTTTCTTTTTTTTTAACATGACTTTTTACAGAATTATCTCTAAAACTAAAATGAAATTGATCACATGGTATGATTTCCCAAAACTGACAGTAGTCAGTTTCTCTTGAAGTTTCAATAAAAACTAAAAGCATTAGAAGAACCTTATAACCAGGCATGATGAATTTCCAGTTTACCATCACCCAACTATTCATCACTAGACTTGTGCTGTTTTCATCACTTCGACAACTCATCACCCCGATTTTTGCCTCTTTGGCAATTTTGGGGGTATTTTTACAAGAGATTATTAAAATCTATAAAGTGAATATCATCCAATTTTTAAAATTTTTTAACAAAATAACAATAAAAAACATTTATTTATTAATTTATTTTCAATTTTTTAATTAAAAATCCAAACAAACTTCTCCAAATAATTTCATTTTATTTTTACTTAATGTAAACAAACATTACCGAACTTAAAATTAAAAACAAAAAAATTAAGAATTTAAAAACAATAAAACAAAAAAAAAAACACTTTTTAAAAATAATTTTATTTTTAAATGACACAATAGCAGAACTTTATCAAAGTAACTTTAAATAATGTTGATAAAATAAAAGTCAAAAGTAATACTGTTCATTAAACGTTATGTTTTCTCTCATCACGGTAATCTTATTATGAAAACAATATTGCTATTTGAGAAGTTAACTGTGTAATAAGCAGAACTTAAAAAAAAAAAACAATATAAAACTTTTTTTTTTTTTTTCATCAAGAACATAATTTAAAAAAAATTTAAACAAAGAAACAAGTTTTTTTTAAACAAGAAAATAATTAAAAAATGTTTTTCTTTAACTTAAACTACAACAGGTGATTATTCTTTTAAAGATTAACTAAAATCAAAAATTAATTGTTGTTGTGATGATATGTAGAGTGATAAGAACTCGAAGTGATGAAAAGGCTCAGAGTGATGAGTTGTCGACGTGATGAAAAGTCTAGTGATAAATAGACCGTGATGAGTAGTAATTGGGTGATGAGAAGACCGTACACCGAATTTCCTCCTGTAAATTTTGTCTGTATCATAATTTGAGAATTAAACATAACTTCACCTAATATTATTGGTTTATTCATAACAGTGAAATAGTATTAGTTTGGCTAGTAAGTTTTCTATTTGGCTAGTAAATTGAATATTTAGTAGTGAAAGGTCAACTAAAATTGAATTTGTCTGTAGAGCCCTGTCTATGTAAAAAACAAAATACTCATTAGTAGGGCTGTGACAATATACTTTTTATTTTAAAAAAATATTGTTATCGTTGACTATTTTTTCAATTTTACCATTTCTTTTAATTCTGTAGTTATTAGTGTTAATGTTTAGATTTGTTAGTATTAATAATCCTGTGCCCATTAATGATTATGTATCATAATAAAACTAAACCAACTATAAATATAGGTTTATTAATTTGTATAGGGTATATATCATTAAACCAAGAAACCTAATTAAAATATTTTTTTATGTACTGTTATACACATTTACAATTAATCTATTATACAATATTATTAGTGTTTTTGTCCTGTGTTATCAGTAGGCCACTAGGCCAGTGATAATATGCTTTAATATTGTTGTCACAGACTTTACCATTTTGCGATTTTATCATTTCTTTTAATTCTTTACTTATTAGTAGGGCTATGATGTCTTTATTAAAGATTTTTCTTCTCACAGCCCTAATAACTAGGGATGTGACAAGAAGCATATTCTTTAATAAAAAATAGTGTCAGAGCTCTAGTTACCAGTACTGCTATGAAAAAATGCATTTATTAAAGAATTTTCTTGTCTCAGCCCTTCTTGTTTCTAGACTATTTTGCGATGTTACCATTTTTAAAAATTTATTCTATTATTACTTAGTAAATAGTAAAATCACAAAATAGTCAAGTCTGTGGCAAGATTATTCTTCAATAAAAGCATATTGTCACAGCCCTAGTTATCAAACTTGGCTAGTGTTCAGAAATGCCGGTTAAACGCAACAAGATATTTTGTAACTTAAACAATCTTATTTGTGAGAATGAATGTTTCTTATAATAATTTTCTTCATAAAAGCTATTTATATTTGGCTTGAGTTTATTAGACTGAAATAACCTTTTCGACCCTAAAGTGCTGATATATCGGTTTTAGTAACCAAAGGCATAAAAAATACTGACATTTCAACCCTAATATGGTTCTTTAATTAAACAGCTCTGAGTGAGTGGCTACTTGGTATAATTGATAAGTCAGGGTCCAAAAGTGGACATTCAAATATCGTTGTGTGTGTCTTCTTTTGACTGAAATCACCAGGCCTGATATCAGTTCTTTAGGGTTTTAAAGGTTAAAGTTAATGAGTGTGGAATGTAGTGAATTTCATTTAGGTCTTTGTTTATTTATTTTTTTAAATTGCTGCTACTGCTGTTGATTGGCTGGGAATCTTCCAAACATACAACGTAAGCTTTTGAAGACTACAATTGAACTTATTATTTACAATAATCCAGTCAAACTACGACCCCCCCCCCCCAAAAAAAAAAAAAAAATTGCAACATTTTATTTTTTGCGGTTTTATGTCAGGTTGGGTCTACTATACAACATACTAAAAGTTAGACAAGATCCGAGCAGGGGAAAGTTGAAAAATTTTGAGGTTCAATATTTTTGAATTACGAATCATTTTCCATTACGTTTTAAAGCGCTAACTCCACTAATTTTCATGATAAACCAATAATGAATTTACCTGTTTTCAGGGTCAATCTTTCACATGAAATGGTTGTGACGATGTTAGCCCCCATTTATACTATATCTTTGGCTACACCTACCCTCCACCCTCATTCACATGAGTCAGTTTTTCTTCAAAATTTTTCAAACTACTTCCTCTTCATCATCTATGACTGGAGCACTTTTCATATTGTGACAGTTGCCATCTTGGCAATGACTGCATGCAGGCACTGGTACATTTTAGTTTATGCAGGTGCATCTTAGGGTAATGCATCCTTCCAAAAAATTGCAACGAATCATCTGAATTAGTTCATCTGGAGCAGCACTTTCTCTGTCATCACAAGAACAAGCTGGTCTCATACCTTTCCCATTGAGATAGTTCCATTTCATCACTACACCCCATAATCTGGTAGTAGGTCCACAGCGAATGAAATCTACAGGCAGAGCCAGTTGGAGGTGTCTTTCGGGCGTAATAAAGATCTTTGCCTTTGCAACCTTTTAGCAGAACATATTGTATCTAATTGACGCTAGCGAATCTTTCTGATCTCCGTTAAACAGTGATATCATTGCCTTAGAACCATTGGTTTCCACAACGTCCTATAATTACTTTAAAAGGTTTTTTTTTTTTTAAATTAGCTGGAAGCTAGACCTGGCTGGAGTACTGGATGAAAATTTTCACAAGAGTGGGCATAGGCCATTTGTGTCCTTGACATTAAACCCCTTAAACTCTAAAGGGCCGAGCTGACGACATATGGCAAAAATACGCATTAATATTTTGAAAATAATGTTACTTTCTGGCGGATTACTTGGTAATTTGAAAAGTCAGGATTGAAAGGATTGAACTGAGAAAGACGTTGATTATTGATTCCTAAAGGTGATTGGACCAGTGGCTTGACAAAATTTAGAAATGAAATTCAAGTAAATAGTTTTTCTTTTATTAAACATTTTTATGACATGTTCTCTTTGCTCATTAAAAGTAATTAGAGATATCAAATGGAATCTCATAACACAACTACATGTTGTCTGGTTTGTTTGGTCAGTGGTCCTGTTGTACTACAGACCAGAACCAGAGTAGTGTGGGTGGGTGAAGGTGTCCTTCCCTGTTTAAACTCGTGAGAACTTTCCGATGTTTAAAACAAATTTTAGGCCCAATAAATAATAAAAGAAGTGTATGAAAGGTATTTCAAAAAAATTTTTCTCCATGTTTTTACACCAAATAATCATCCAATTTAAGCGTAAAATTTAGGCTCGAATAATGGTTTTGTTTTTATTCGAAACGTCAGAAAAAAGTCTTTAAAAACGTTGTCCATCGAGAGAATAAAAATTGTGACAATTTTTTTTTTATTTTATTCTTTTTGTTACTTGAGTTATTTTGAAATCGTACCAACCATTCTTTTAATTCTGTTGTTATTAGTAAGGCAGCGACAATATGCTTTCTTTTATTAGTCCTAGCCCAAATAATTAGGGCTTGTGTCGGCTGTGTTGTTGAACAATAATATTCTTCAATAAAAGCATATTGTCACAGCCCTAAACTCTAGATACTATTCAACGAAACATTCAAATAATCTCTTTTATTTAAAACAATAGTTTATTTGAAAATCATAAATTCCAACAGATATGGATCCGATAAAATAGGAGAGAATCCAAATTTGAAGGTCATTTTGAGTTGTTTCAAAACTCGAGTTAATACTTACCAAAACAAAACAAAAAAGGTCATTCTATTAACTTGCAGCAGCAGCACTTGTTTGAAGATTTCCGCTTATTTTTTTTCTTTGTTCATCCTGGACCATTTTAGAATCTTCCCAGGGTCGGGGGCCGCGTATATTTTCCCAAGTGTCTATATCAGTTTTTTTCATTTCTTCGTAAATACTTTCGAGCGTAACTTTTTCCTTTTTCGCCTTTACGCCCGTTTCTTTTTCGATTTCTTCGGGGCTCAACATCATTGATTTTCGAGTCGTGTACCTAACGCTAGCGAACTGCTTCAAACAGAATGAACCCCCGACAACCAGGGTTATAAAAGGCAAGCCAAAGCGAAAAAATCTGCTCCTCGTGAGATTTTTTACTGACTGAATCCATGTGGCCATTGCATGGAATTTAAAGAAATGAAAACTTCCGCTTCCGTTATTAAAGATGTACGAAACTCGCCGGTCTGAATTTATGAAAAAATCAAACCTTGGTTATTACAGAAGCCCCAAATGACATATAATACCGAACATTCATCATTATGCGTGCACGTATAAATCCAGTCTAATAAAACTAAATCAAGTATGAGAATACATTTTCTAGCTTATATGTAAACAGAAACGCCATATCGCATTTATTTGTTTATTAGAATTTTGTTGTTACCTCTTAAAATCTTAGTCTAAATAAGTTTCAGGTATCACAAACAATTAAAAAACGTTATAAAAAAAAAAACGATTATATTTCCCCAAAAGTTTATTTATTACAAAAATATTATTAGTGTTACAATTTCCTCAAATCACACAAATATTAGTGTTACTGTTAGTGTTTACTAGACTTGATTAAATGTTTAAGAAAGATAGGCGCCACGACGCATATTATTTTATACTATTAAGATGTTCTGTAACTAAAAAAAAAAAGAGAAAGCATGCATCATGTCTAAGAAAAAATGCTTATTGATTCTGTGAAAGCTAAATTTGCTAAGTAAGTTCTAGAAAAAAAATTAACAAAAAGTAAGCATGATATTCTATAGAAACGAGAGATAAAAAAAAACTGTTATAAATGCTAAATATTACCAAAAAATTAAAAAGTAAACAAAAAATCTGTTTTGTAAAATGCAAGGGGTATAAATCGTACATTTAGCCTTTTTTAATTCTTTTTTTGTAAATTTATTTTTTCCTGGATCTATTTTTTTCTTCTTTGTAGCCAAATTACTTTGATACAACTGTCAATGAATTATGTTGCTACTAATACAGATATTCTGAATAGTATTTTTCATTTATTGTTATCTAAAAATTTTAATTCATAAAATAATTTAGATGTAAGCACATTATTAAATCAGTAGACATAAACGTAACGTGCTTAACATGCTATATTGCCACTGATGATGCTTCTTTGTGCACCCACTGTGCAGTGACTGCACTCACTGTGCACTGATTACTGCTGTCTGTGGTCGTGCATAAAAATTTTTTCCTTATTTTTTGAAAGCAGAAAATTATTTTATTTGAGATTTTTTTGGTGATTAAATGGTATCGCATTCGCATTCTTTACCTAATTTGGAACAAATAGTTTTTAGATTGATACGTTTTCTTAGATTTTATTGACTTTATTATAAAAAAAATAGCTTAAATGTGATTTTTATTTAGCTATTTTTAATTGGTTAATAACACTCAATTTTAATTTAGGGTTTATATAAAGTTTATAGTAAAAAAAGATAATCTAGTCATACTTTCATTGTGAAGAGAAAAACCAAAGTTAAGGCAATGATTATCTCCCCTTAAGGACAAAACCCTTTTTTTTTTTTACTTTTAGGACGCCATTTTGTCTGTTTCTGTTTAAGAAGACGTTTTCCATTGTTAAAGTCATAATTGAATAATTTAATTTACCTTTTTTTAATCACTGGCCCCTTCGATGGGCGACAACGAAAAGAATGTCTCGGCTAATACGCCGAATGCAGAGGTAAGTGATTTCTTGCATTTATAAACAGCATTTACCATCATAAACAATATAAGATTATTTAGCAACAATATGCGGATCGCTTCCAAAAATAAATAATTCTTATCGAATCTGAAAATATAATTTAATAAATTAAAAAAAAAACAATAAGTTTGTTTTGATTTACTTTAAAATATTAATATTTTCTCCTTTTGTTTTAAATTATTTAATATTATTCAATTTCTTTATGTAATTTATTTTGTTTTTTAAAGGAATAAAAAAAGCTTTTTTTATGTTCCGAATTTTTTTGCGATGGAAGGTTATTTTTTTTATAAATGAAAAAAATTTTTTTTTTAATTCTTGGATGGGTTGTTTTAAGAATATTTCTAGTAAAACATAGATATTCAAACTAAATTTATTATTTTCTTAAATTGAAGCGCTTAAATCTTTGTTTATTTAGTTTTGACTCTTGCTTGTTTTCTTCCCTTAATAAACACAGGTTCTTTCTGTTTCCAATGTAAATTAAAAATCCTTTAAAAAATTCTTTCTTTCTTTTTAATTTTCCTAATTAACTCTTGTATTATTTTTATTCTATTATTAATTGTCATCATTTTTATCATTCATGATATAAATAAAATAAATTGATGGTTGTGTTGGTTTTGTTTTGATGATGTGCAATTATTTTTTTCCATTTTACTATCATTGTAAAGAAAAGATATATGTTTTTAGTTTTATTTAAAAAGAAAAAAAAGAACTTAAGATTTTTATTTTCTTTTTAAATGAGTAAATATTTTTTATTTGTTTTTTTTTCTGTTGTGTGATTAAGACATCTTTTTTTTTCAATTTTGGTCTAACACGAACCTATTATTCTCCCAAAATGGCATCTGCTTCTTCATTGCAATTGAATCCATTAAACAATTTCTAAAAAGAAAATCTTAAAAACAAGGACCTTCTAGAAATTATTATTCTATCGCACTTATTATTATTATTATTATTATTGCCGTGGGATAACAACCGCTTCTTCAAAAACTAAGACAAAATCGATTTATTTTTTTAAAATTAAGTTCAATGTTTATGTTACGTGTGAAATATTGATTATTCATTATTATTTTTTTTCTTCCATGTTTTCATCGGCTTCTGTTTTATTTACAATCGTAGTAAGTGTTAAAGTGTTCAATAAAAATAGTAATTAAACTCTAGATTTACTTTTGTTTTAGTTATGATTTATATTCATTGAAGTTTAATATATTTTGGGATGTTTTTGAGTTTACGTCAAATATTGGTTCTCTTGCAATTTAATTTAACCCTGTCTCTGTCATCGAGTAGAAAATTTAAAAACTCATTAATCCTTTGAGCTCTAACTTATCAAAATAACCAAGTAGTCACTCAGAGCCGTTATATTACAGCAACATATTAGGGTCCAAATATTGACGTGGCTTCTTTTTGCCTTATGTTCTCAGGGCCGATATATCGGCCCTTTAGGGTTTAAAGGATTGAACAGCAGTCAGCACATCCACATCATGTCGACACGACACTTACACCGACAATGACTACTGACTGCTCGCAAAATAAATAAAAAATACATTCAACAACGACTCTTTTATCTGTGTGACTGTGCTTTCTTTATTTTCATACTAAATAACTTCATTTATGTTCATTATTTTCAAAATAAAATAGTATTTTGTGGTTAGGGTTGTTGGTCACTAGTGTTTTTCTCCTATTTTTATTAATGTTTTTTTTTGCCAAATTTTCCATGTTATTTTTTCTTTGGCTTATTGAAAAAAAAGGGCATAAAATAATGTTGTTGAATGCATTTGCATGCTTTCCTTGCAACTACTTGTACTGTAGTGTGTAGAGCAAGCATCACAGTCATCATACACACACCTCACCAACACTTTCACCTCCAACAACCAGTAACGCAAGACATGTAAGTGCTTTCTCTTTTTAATGTAATTATTTCTCCACATGAATGTATATTGATAGATATTATTCACACTAGATTTTATGATATATATGAACCAGTTTGCAGGCAAATGAGCTGTAATTTAAAATCTGCAGTAACAGTTAGGAAGCCAAAGTCGTCTTTTATGACCAAATAAAAGCGGGGCCAAATATGCATCTAACAGGATAGTTATGGTTCTGATGTTCAACACACCATCACAGTAGCAGGAAGGCAAGATTTAAATGACCCTATGTTTAGAGAATCTTCTTTAGAATATTATTTTATTGATTAACTCTTGTTGGGTGTGAAATTCAGGAAGAACGAGTAAAGAGGATCTGGATTTTTTTTTAAATTTCTTTAGTTCCTTTTTTTTCTCAATAATAACATTTTCTCAATTAAATGGACTGTTTTACTGTTTCTGTTGTAAATCTAAATTTTCTGTTAAGTAATATAGCCATTGCATTGCAACATGTAGTTGATATCTCTTATAACTTTTAATGAGCAAAGAGAACATGTCATAGAAATGTTTGATAAAAGAAAAACTATTTGCTTGAATTTCATTTTTAAATTTTGTCAAGCTTTTGGCAAAATTGACTTTTCTATAAATGGATCTACAGGAAGAATTAACTTCATTGTGTAATTATTCTTGTATATTTTGTTGAGAGTTTAAATTCAAGCCGTGCATTCATTGCCAAAGCTACATTCAGTTTATGGTGGTTTTAAATCTTGAGTCTAATTACATTTTTGTTTTGCAAAATTAGGAAAATGCATTTTAATAAAGTAAGTAAAACATATCAAATATATATTGGTAAAATCCTTGATTGATTTGTTGAATATTCATTTTTTTCTTAATTAATTTCTGACAAAAATTATTATACTCTGATCAACTTAAATTTTCAATGTTCTTGTGCTTACTATGTTTTGGCTTTATTTTATCCCTTTTATCTTATCCCTATTAACTTGCTTCAGTTTTTTTTTTTCATCAACTGTTTACATCCAGTAGTGCAATGAGGAGCAATTTTTTTTTTGCTGTTACAGTAGCTTGTTTTTACAAGAAAGAGTTGAGGGCCCTATGTTCAACCCCCAAACTGGAGGACTTTTTGGGGCTTTTGTAAACAGTGTTGTTCTTTACCTAAATGAGATACTCTCCCCTGAGCTAACGAGCTATTTGAGGCAGCTAAAGTTAGATCGAATATTTTTGACTGGGATTTGAACTCGTGTAATACAATCTCATAGTCTAAGCTTTTACCAATGCTTCACCTCGCTGCTTAACTTGCTTCAGTGGTCATATTTATTTTCGTTAAATTTAGATAAATTATTTTCAGTTCATAAAGGCAGTTTATTGTATTCATCATATAATATTTTACATATTCTTTTTATTTTTGATAATCCTTATAGCTTGTTTTCAAACTTTGAATTCAGTGATATATACACTATATTGTAAGATAGAAAAATGATTGAAAAAAACAAAAAGAATACAGTTAATGCCAACGTATTTCGTTAAAAAAGAAGAATGTATTCGAAATGTGTCTGCATTAACTAGTAATAGTATTCTTGTTTGCTTTTTATTTTCAATACCTAATCCATCATACATTTGTGGAATTTATTTTTCCATTTCTTCTATGTATACTATATTGTTTCATTCGCTTGTTGTATTGTTATAGATTTATTTCCTAACTGAAAGTTGATGGCTTTTTGGTTTTCTACTCAGTCTATTTGTTTTATTGGTACCCCGATTTTTAATGAGGGGAACCTATGTTTCGAGGCCTGTTCGTTCGTTCGTTCGTTCGTTCGTTCGT
>JAUZSX010000030.1:430280-445004 GCA_034780655.1 Idiosepius hallami | reverse complement strand
CTGTGCGTGATGTCTTTTAACGTGGGGAGACTGATGCACCTGCAGTCACCACACGGCCCCTTGGCAGAGGAGGACCTTGTTCCAATGGCATGAGTATGACTGTCTTCCGTTTTGGTTATGTGGACCCTTTCGGGAGGATGTCTGTGCGTGATGTCTTTTAATGTGGGGAGACTGGTGCACCTGTAGTCACCACACGGACCCTTGGAAAAGGATGGCTTTGTTCCAATGGCATGGTTAACCACGACGACGGGATCCCATCCTCTGTTGCAGCCTTCGTCTGCCTTCAGTGTCGCTGTGTCATTCGAAGCCGCGTAGTACGGTTCCGTAGTCCGATTGTCTATCCACTGAGCCACGTCGACCACCAACTTTATGAGTAGATAGGTGCTTATACAAAGTATATAATATTTTCTTGGTAGAGCACCAAACCAAGTTTGACACAAGCCCCTTTTTACGTGATCTATATACCTGGGATTTTTTAATTCAGTGTTACCCTTCACCTACATGAGTTGCTCTCCCGAGTTAACAAGCCCCATCTGCCCGAGGCTCCTAAAGGGAATGTAATGGTTTTAAATGGAATTTGAACTCGCGTAATACAATTCCAGATCCCGAGCATTTACCAATGCTCCACCGTCGCTGCCCATGTTTATTAGTATATATTTGTATGCGTTATGGTATGAGTGTCTATACGTGACAGTTTTACTGTGTGTATGGCTATATGTGTAGATGGGGGGTTATATATCGTATGTATATGTACGTGTTATGTTATACATCAGTATGTATTTGGAAAAAGGTTTTTTATTTCATTCGTGATTTTTTTTCTTGTTTAAATTTTTTTTTAAATTAATAAGAAAACATGCATAATTTTTAAAAGATTTAAGATAAGGACAACGTTTTTGAATTATTTAAAAAAAGTTTTAATTTTTTTCTTGTTTAAAATCTAAAAAAAAAATTTCTATTTATTTTTTGAAAAAAGAAGTTCTACTTATTTAAAACTGTTACATTATCAAATATCGACTGTTTTGTTTTCATAACATAAAAAAACGTGGATTAAAGAAAAACCGTTCCTTTTATGAGAAAAAAGAGTCGAGGCTATTTATTCCGTGAAACGACACTCTTGCCTCTAAGAAAGTGTCCACTCCTCTGCACTCAAAATGTGACATTTTAGATTCGTAGAAATTCAAAATAAAAGTTCCTAAAAAAATAAACCAAAATTAAACCAAATAAAAATAAATAACAATGTCAGAAAAAAAAAATTAAAAAAAATTAAAGAAAAACAAACGTTTCAGCAGCTTCGTCATGTGACAGCATGAACTGTGCATGCGTCCCAACACCTTTGTTTGCAGTTCTGCTATAATTTTGAAAATTTGGCAGTTTTTCTCTGAATAAATACCGGCTGTCCTCGGGTGATTGATGAGGAAGCAACGACGAAAAACAGTGAAAAATAGAAAGAGAAATATATATATATATATATATATATGTATATATATATATATGTATATGTATATATATATATATATATATATATAAAGAAAAACTGAATATATAAAAAATTAAAAAAAAGAAAAAAACTCAATTTAGGCTTAGACAAAATAAAATAGAAATAAGCAATTGTTTTTTTAGAAAAATCTTCCTAGCAGAACAAATTCAAGAGTAGTCCTTTTTGCATTATGCTTCTGTTCAAGATGAAATTACATGAAGCAATCTGAAGAAAATAATATAAATAAAAATCATGAGATATTTACAAATCTTTTACAGATGAATTCATTCTACTTTGATCTGAAAAACCTTATTTCAAAAATTACGTTTTGTAATGTTATAAGAAATTTTAATATTTTTTGTAGAATTCAGATTTTTCTATTAGACTATCAACAGTTTATTTGTTCAACCAGTTGACCTTTTATTTTTCTTTCATTTTTTTAATCTTTTAATATTTTTAGTTTAATTTTTAAAGAATGAACTCAAATGACATCTAGGTCAAAAATACTACTATCCAAATAAGACATCTGCTTCATTCTCCTCTTCTCTACGCATGTCCCATGATTCAACCAAAGAACTGCTATGCCCAAAACCACTTTTCTCTCTCTGTCTAATACTACTTCTGTCTCTATCTCTCTCTCCCTCTGACCTATCCTTGACTGAAGAGAATTAAGAAAATTTAGTACCTCTTTAGCACCTAAACCAAGAACACATATCTACTGCTAGAGAACACAGCTACTGAACTCAAGACAATCGCACAAATATGTATGGATAAGAAAAATAGATATTTGTTTTATGGTTGATATTTGTATTTTCCTTATTAATTTAGACACCCAAACAGACAAATATTACAATTTTTTTCCTTCAAGATTTTACATTGCATTTAAGTAAATAAATTATTTTGGCAGTTTGAAGTATTGTCTGGCTTTACCTGATTCCAGAGACTTTCTACTGAGATAATTAAGGAAGCATAATATCAAGGAAAAGAATTAATGCTTTTTTATACTAAATTGATTTCTAATGCATTTTTTCATGGTAGTTATCAAAACCTATTATATTGCAAAGCAGACAGTACCGCACATATGTAAATTTTAGTAGTCAAAACATTTTTTTATATATAACTATCATAGTTTATTTTCTGAACAGCTCTACATATAAACAGTCTATATTTTTTTGTTTTTATCTTTTTTAGTTAATAACTATTGAAGTTTTATTTTCAAAAGATCTACAGGATGTATCGTCCCAAACAAACAGAACTATCTGATTCTTATATGTATATACATAAAAATACTTGTTAAAAATCATTCAGAACTAAAACACCCTTAATTTATAAAATTGTCCTCGCACAAAAGAGCTATATACAAAATGTTTCAAAAAATATATAAAATAACAAAAAAATAATTGCACAAATAAATAAATAAAAACGAATTAAGTTTAAAACTATATATCTTTTTTAGTAATTGCTTAAAAATATATATATTCATTTTTAAAAAGTGCAACAAAATGTACATTACATAAAATAAATCCAAAATAATTTTTAGTTTCAATTTAAATTAAATCTGTAAACCCTACTTGTAAAGTTTAAATGCACTGTGAAAATTGATGATTTTTTAATAAAATCTTGAACCTTAATTTTTAAAGTTTGTGGTAGAAACATTTTGTTGAACAATTTTCATGCCCTGCATGAAATGCTTTTTTCTAACTTGTTTATTTTTTTCCCAAAACTCCGCCACCTTTTAACTAAATACTATCTTGTTTTAAAGCCTGCTCAAAATATTTTATTTCATTTTTATAAAACTATTGTTTGATATTTACATAACATTGTTTTTTCCAATAATAAAAAAATAGTTTTGGAATTTATGCAATGAAATTTGAATCTGACTGTCAGCAAAATGCAAATTTCTTCATTTTCAGCATTTTCTATATGCAAAAAAAAACCTCTCTTGAATTTAGTTTTCATACTCTAGTATTTATAAATTATTATCATTATTACTAATACTATTGCTAACAAAATAATTCTTTTGAATAATTTTCATTGATTTTTTTTATTTGTTTTTTGTTTCCAGGTGATATGGAGGAAACTTCCATATAAGCATCCTCTCACAATAGGTGTGTACACATTCATTGATGACCCAAGCCTAACAATCGAGAGAAACGAACGACGAAATCAATGGAACTTGCTTATCAGAAATGTTCAACCGCGCCATGCTGGTCTCTATGAATGTCAAGTCAGTGCTCAAGAAAAGCTGATACATATTGTACAACTCAGGGTTAAAGGTAAACTGCTTCTTTTTCCATCTTGCTTCAGTCTCTATCAACAAAACAGAAGGGATCAATGTTACTATCTTTAGATACACATTTTAACAGTATATATAAATTAATTCATAGATAGATGAACTATAATAAATAATTAAATAATTTGGAAATCAATTTGTACGAAATGTATTTAGTAAAGCAAAAATTAATTTCCGAAAGATTTATTTAACCTGTTTTGGGCAAGGAATTTTTCTCTTTAAAACTGTAAATTGAATAAACTTTAAAAATAATTGAATAAACTTTAAAGATAATTGAATAAATTTTTTTTAAAAATTGAGTAAACTTTAAAAATAATTAAAATAAACTCTAAAAAATAATTGAATAAACATTAAAAATAATTGAATAAACTTTGAAGATAATTGAATAAACTATAAAAATAATTGAATAAACTATAAAGATAATTGAATAAACTATAAAAATAATTGAATAAACTTTGAAGATAATTGAATAAACATTAAAAATAATTGAATAAACTCTAAAAATAATTGAATAAAC
This sequence comes from Idiosepius hallami, assembly GCA_034780655.1. Taxonomy (NCBI): domain Eukaryota; kingdom Metazoa; phylum Mollusca; class Cephalopoda; family Idiosepiidae; genus Idiosepius; species Idiosepius hallami. The sequence goes on along the minus strand of JAUZSX010000030.1, from coordinate 440,717 downwards.
TTTAAAAATAATTGAATAAACATTAAAAATAATCATTTCATAGAAAAGAAGAAAATGTAAAAGAGTTTGAATAATAATTTTGAATTCTCTTTTTAGTAACAGTTTAATAAATTGAAGAAAGATAATAGATTTTGGTCAAGTTTGCTAGGGTTTAACAACTTATCAACCATTAATGCTTATTTAATGTCTCGTAGGTTTAAGATAGAAATAATAAAAACTAGCTAGACCTGTAAAACAATTCTTTACAGATTTGTTTTATATCAAAAGAATTATATTGGTTTGTCTAAACAACTTTGAAATGTCTTTTTGAGTGTTAAGAGTGAAAAACATTGATGCTCCTTAATGCTACATTTGTAATTTGTCATAAAAATCATATTTAAAGAAGGTAAAACCACCATGCTTTTTCTAATTTTAAAGTAACAATTATCCAATCAGGACATTGCTAAACCTTTTTCATAATATAAAACAGATTGTAAACAATTGAAAATTAGACTTATGGAATATTCCTTGATCGTTCTAAGCAAAATTACTATTTATTTTAAGTTAATTTTTTTATTGTGTTCTAAAACTGATTTTTTTAACTGGAAATATATTTTTGGATATTAGATTGAAGTAAAGATTAACTGGTATGGCCCTAGGCAAAAAAAAACCCAAATCAACTCTTTACTCAGTAAATCATATTAAATGAGTTCAAGTCCTAGTCCAAACAAATGCATTTACCTTTAGCCTCCTTAGGCAGATGGGGCTTGTTAACTTAGGAAAGTAACTCATCTAGGTGAAGAACAACACTGATCACAAAAGCCCAGGAATTATAATGAGCATGTAAAAATGACCTTGTGCCTTACTTCGGTTTGTGCTCGACCAAGTAAATATATCCTTATCTAGGTGAAGGGCAACAACTAATTACAAAAAGCCCATGGATATAATGAGGACTTAAAAATAGCCTTGTGCCTTTCTAGGGTTAGTGTCAACTAATCAGAAGAAAATCGTTGGAAAGTATATTTTCCAACAATTTTCTCCACAATTTAAGCCCCGAGGCTTTATTTATTTCTTATTTTCAAAACCTGTTAATAGAAATAATGTAATCAACAATCCTTTCAGTCAATCATAGACAATGCCGTCCTTAGCCACTTAGCGTCCCGGTCGCATAATGTACCTTGCGGCCCCTTATCTTAAAAAAGCAAAGTGCCCCCCTTAACATACTAGAGACTTTGACTATATCTACAAATGTATATTCAGAGAGATAGGTAGAAAGATAGATGGATGATAATGTATATTTTAAGTGCGATAATGATTTTCTAATTAATTCTTACAATTAATTATTTTGGAAATTTTTTCACATTACAAAAGATATGAGAAGCCAAGAAGCATTGCGGGCCCCTAGGGAGCTTGCGCCCCCCCGAAATAGCAGGGTATGCGGGGGCACTAAGTATTTTTTCACCCTGATCATAGATATGCAGTCGACAATTAATATTTTTGCTGAATTGTATTTGTCAAAAGATATGTGAAACCAAGAAGCGTTGCGCCCGCAATTGTGGGGTCTGCAGGGGCTCTAAGCACGGCCACGATCATCGATATGTAGTCTACAAATAATATTTTTGCTGAATTGTATTTGTCATTAATGACACAAAAAAGTCCTGTGTTTTGTAAAATGTTTTTCTTTTTGAGTGTTTCTAAATTGATTTGAAACACTGATTGTTTTGTTATCTTTCAATTCCTTACCGCATGCCATCAACAAGATATTTCATGTGTTGATTGATGAGTCCTTATCCTTTTTTTATGAACTCTTTCGCACAACATTTCTTTTGATCTTCTCTAGGGACTTACTCACTCCAGAGCAAAGCTTGAAATCAATTGTTAAAACACGATTGAATTAGCATTTTGTGCCGTCTAAAATAATTAACCATCCACACAAACACAAATGCTTTATTGTATATGTGCAGGCATACACACCCTCATAACCTCTAACATGGACTCTTCCATTAGGCATATAATCAGCTAGCCTAGACCGCTCAGAGAGAGCTATCCCGGACGTTGCACAGAGATGACTCCTCATAGACTTACTAGCCTTCTTTACCATTAACCCTAACTTGATATAAATGTTATTCTTATTCCCACTCTGTAATCATGCTCCTAATTTCACCACCTTCGTAAATAATATATTTGCTTTGTTGAGCACAGACCCAAGTTAGGCACAGGGCCATATTTATGTGCTCAATGTACCCGAGTCCTTCAGTTTGGGGGTTGAGCATGGGGCTAGCAACTCTTTCGCGTAAAACAAGTGTGCTACGGAAACAGCAAAAAAATTAATTTGCTGCCCAACTTACCACTGGGTGTAATGGTGTAAGAATATAACTGACCTTTTTGCATTCAGTGTTGCCCTTCACCTAGATAAGTTGCTCTCCCTAGTTAACGAGCCCCATCTGCCCATGGTAGCTAAAGGTGAATGTAATGGTTCTGGCTGGGATTTGAACTTGCGTAATATGATTCTGAAGTCTAAGCTTTTACTAATGCTCCACCCTCGCAGTGTTTTATTGTACATACATGGCCATGCTTAGGGATCCCACGCACCTCAAAAGAGCATTGGGGCCCACAAGGCTCCTTGGCGTCATAGTTCCTTTGTAATTAACATTAATTTATTATGAATGCACTATGGCTATACAAAAATATGTATAAACTAATAAACAGAATATATAAAGCCCTGGTGAGAGCACGTAAAAATGGCCTTGTGCCAAACTTGAGGGTGCTCACCAAGTACATATCATAAACAGGATATTTTACTATATAACATTTAGATCATACAATTTTTACCAATAAAAAGTTTTATTTATTTACAGTATCACTGCTTATCTTAAATGCTTGAAATGTCCTCCATTGGCATTAAAACATTATTTTCTACTGCACAGCAACTTCTTGGACACCCTGTAGTACCTTGAGATTTTTTCAAAATAATGTTTATTGAGTTTATTAACTTAGATTATTATTATTAGAGAAAAGTCCACTTAGCTAGTGGGTTTGCAGTTGGACTTTAGAATCATAGTATGTGAGTTGGAATCCCAATTGTTCCATTTGCATTCATAATTGGACCAATACCCTTGGGAAAAATATGAATCCACACAGTCCCTCCAGCTATAGGTTAAATACTGAACAATAAGTTATTTAAAAAAAATTCTATTGTATACATAAAAATGATTTTTCTCTGCATTATATGACCTAAAAAAGGGTTGATATGCAGTAACACAAGCACAATAAAAAAACAAACATTATTACTGTTGTTGTTCTTATTTTACACTGATTTATACCAAGGTTAAATCCATCCAGTATCCAGGTGAAAGTTATTTAGAGTATTAAGGGGTTATTTTTATTTATGCTCCTATCATCTCAGAAATATCTGCTGCATTCTGAGTTTGGTAAAGAATAAAATAATGCTTTCTTCCTCACTACTTATCTTTATTTATTTATTTACTCTGTTTTCATGTGTAAATACAGAGTCATTAACATTTCTTTTCCTTTCAACCACTGATGGATAGAATAATGGAATTTTTCAATCTATATATAATTAATGATATATTTTTCTCCCTCTAATATAAAAAAACCCCGCAAAGCTAAGCAGTAAGTGCTTTGTATCAGTTGGTTGAACTCCTTTGTTGGTTTTAACTATTTTTCAAAGGAATTTATTCTTCATTTCTATGTATATCATTAATAATATGCTATATGTTAAAAATATTTAAGGAGTGAACTCAAATGACGTCTAGGTTAAACGTACTACTATCCAAACAAGAAATTATCTGCTTCATTCTACTCTTCTCTATAGATGTCCCAAACTTCAAAGAACTACTGTATGGATTCCTCTTCTCTCTCTCTGTCGGCTACTGCTTTTCTCTCTCCAACCCCCCTCTCTCTCTCTTCCTTCCTGACTTATCCTTGACCAAAGAGAACTAAGGGAGTTTAGTACCTCTTTAGCATCATTACCAAGAACATGTGTCTATTGCTAGTAGACACAACCACTGAACTTGAAGTTTTCAAACCAACATGTAAATCATAGTTTTTATTTTTTTTTTTTTACGGTTAAAAGAAACACCTGAAGAAGGCCTGAGGGAGACTAGGCCAAAACGTAGTGTAATAACATAAAAAAATACCTACTAAGATGAGGACAAAAGTCCGAATAATAAAGTTAATACCTAAATTACGATGCCTCATCTCAAAAATAAAAATAAAACTATGAGCAATTGTTTTCTATATTGAATGTACGGAGATATTCATATGCCTTTGACATTAAAAAAAAATAACAAAAGCAAAACATTTTCATAGAAAAATTTATTTCCGGCAGTAAATAACTTAAAAATTAATAAGAAAAGGATATATCTATTTGGTCGAGCACAAACCTAAGTTAGGCTCAAGCGTTTTTCTTAACCGAAAGTTATAGACGCTATTTAAATACTCTCTCTCTTTGAAAACAACTAGCCTTTACGAAGATCACGATTTTTGTACCACGTTCTGATTAAAATATTAATAGCATCAATAAGTTATTATTATTATTATCATAATTGTTCTGAATGCGAGTAAAACTGGAGTTCGTCAAGCTCTGCTTGTGGACGGAGCAGAGCAATACTAACAATAGAGACACGAAAAAAAAAGACAAAAACTCAAAAGACATAAAGGAGAAAAAAAATTTTTTAAATAATGAAGACTATTTATACTTTTCTCAAGAGTAATATCCCATAAGTAAAAGCAAAGACCCAAAATTGGATTTGAACTATTGTACCAAGATTCCAAAGTCATACGATTAAACCGCTCACCACTAGATTTCTGTTCAACCTTTGTTTAGTTAATAAAAAAATAAAGAATGTTTTTTTTTTTTGAATTTTCATATTTTATTTTTATTTATTTATTTATTTTTTAATAGATCATTTTAATTTTTTTTATTGATTTATAATTTTCCACAAATAAGCCTCGTTGTTAGCGGGAAAATTACTTTTACTGGCGTTTAGGAACAATGGCATGAACTATTCAAAATAATTTGTATTAAATGTAAAGACACAACTTTGAAACTATTCAAAGTGCAATTTAGTTGTATTAATTAATTCTTTTAAATTTACTTTCCAAATACTAATCCATGAATTGGAGGATGGAACTGTTTTCCTAATTTTGTCTCAAAACCTGACCAATTGCAATTCAACTTGCTATTTACCGCGACAATATTCTCTGCCATTAAAGACAGATTTATCAAATATTGTGTTTTTATTATCAATTTCTAACAACAGCACTTACGGAAAAAATAAATCAAACAGAATTTGTTCCACGTGTTTAGATACATCATACATGTTTAAGCCCCTCGCTCCCAAATCGCACAGTCGTTCTGATCGACACACACGTAAGGCTACTTATATATATAAAGGACTAAATCTGTGATGTTATACATTTATAGTTCGCATTTTGTTGCCTTTTCAATCTAATTGCAGATTTGTTTTCCTTTTAGGAGAGCAGCACTTCTTTTCTTTTTTCTAATAAAGTATTTTATCTATATTTATAAAAATCCATAACGTTTGGTAGGAAGATTACGTTTTCCACTTTGAACCAATAAACAACTGGACCTAATCACAACAGAAAAATTCATTGACGAAAACATTTTACTTGAAAAGAAAAAAGATGGTGCGTGCCTTGAGTTTCATTTGAACTTTTTCTTTTAGTTTTTTTTTTTTTTTTTTTGGTTGTTTTATCGGTTATTTCAGTGGTAGCGTCTTTTCAACAAGAAATCTGCATTAAGAATATCATTATTGATTTACTAGCACAACTATGCCGCTATGCAAAGGCGGAAAATGGAGTTATTTTATTGCCAAGTACATTTCATGTGTTCTCTGAAGTTTTCTATCAAATAAAACAATTAATGTGTCAAGTGGTTTTCTACGAAGGTTACCTCGTCAAACTTTGAGTATTATTATTATTATTAGAAGAAGTAGTATTTTTACTATTGAGTTCTCTCACCGGTCACATGTAGCACTTAGGTACTGTGCGTGTTTGGTGGTTTCCTCTGGAGTGAGAGAGACAACAAGTCATCTTGTAATGCCCCAGCAGAATTCGCCTCATTTCAGTCAAATGTTGTAAGATACCAATTCTCCTCGGGTTTTCACTGTACAAGCAAGAATTATATTCACCAAGAATAAAAATATAAACAAATAATTTTCTTATAAAGTTCCATTTTAAAATGAGACTCCTGCAAACCTTTATTCATTGTAGGTGCTCTTAGTTTGAAATTTATATAAAAATACTGAGAACGCTTAAAACCTTTATTTATTATGGGCGCTACAAAAATATAGAAAGTGTAAAGTTCTATTGTCAATTGAGAACTCTTAAAAGCCTTATTCCTTATGGGTGCTCATAGTTTGAAATTAATATAAAAATACCAAAAGCGTAAAGTTTTATTTTCAATTCAGATTCTTTAAAACTTTATTCATAATAGATGCTCTTAATCATAAATACAAAAATACTTCACTTTAGCAGCCTCAGGCAGATGGGGCTCGTTAGCTCGAGAGAGCAGTTCATCTAGGTGAAGGGTAACACCAAATATATAAAGCCCGGGTAAGAGCACTTAAAAATTGCCTTGTGCCAAACTTGGGAGTGCTCACCAAGTAAATATCATAATTTTATATTGTATATTCTTACAGCCCAACGCAAACTCCCTGCATTTGAATTAATATTTCTAACGTCATAAATCGAAATATGGCTTTAAAGTATTTTGTCTCTATGATTTGAGTTTTTCTATTTTCCCATCGCATCGTTAATGTTTCAAATTGAAAAAAAATAAACGAGAGAAAGTAAAATAAGTTTCATAAATATTCTTTTGGAACGGCAAAACTTGCCAGAATCCTGATCAAGAAGCAAACTATCAGTTGTGGGAGGGGGGGTGAGTGCCATCGAACACACCCAAACGATGAATATAAAGCATAACTTGTTTACTTGTTGTAACTCTAAAAATGAAAATGTGATTTAATATTCGCAGTAACACCGCAAGATATACAGAACCAAAAAAAAAAAATAAATAAATAAAATAAATATATAATTAATCAAATTGTACAAATATTTTATCCAATTATTAGAATCACACCTCCAGAATTTTGAGGAATATTGTTCGGTAAGAGAATTTCGTAAGTCTACATCAAGCGAATAATCAAAGCCAATGGCGTAAAGCTTCAAGTGAAGCACTCGAGATTTTTCATAAATCTTCACACTGGATTTTTGTGAACAGCCGCTGGTCTACACGTTACTCCATTAACAAGATGAGTGCTGCATTAACCCTAGGCCAGGGAGCAAATTATTAGTTTTCTAGGCCGCGGTTTGTTATAATTCAGTGTACGTGGAACCGACATCACAAAACGAAATCAATAAAACAAAGAAACATCTTCCTTAAAATTAATATATTCATCTTCAATCTCTCAACTCTGGTAAAACAAGGATGGAGCAGTGTTAAAAGCTTCCACTCTGGAATCGAATTACATGAGTTCAAATCCCGTTGTAGATATTGACGGAGCGAGGCTAAGAAAACAGCTCCTGTCATGAATATGCATCAGAAGCAGAGATGCACGATTGAATTTCTTAATGCAAAAAAAAATAAAATAATCTGAACCCATCAACATGCTCCATCACACTCACTTTCAGCTGCCTCGAGCAGATGAGGCTCGTTAACTCATGAGAGTAACTCATTTGGGTGTAAGGATAACACTGATTCCAAAAACCCGGATAGACTCGTCAACACACGGAGAGTACTTAATCTGGATGAAGAGCAACACTGATTCCAAAAACCCGGATAGACTCTTTAACACACGGAGGGTACTTAATCTGGATGAAGAGCAACACTGATCCCAAAAAAAGTTTAGGGGGATGCAATGAGCATGTATACATGTATAAATATATATGTATATGTGTATGTATGTATGTATGTATTCATGCCTGCATGTAATTATGTAGGTATAATATAGGTATGTATGCATAGATGTATATATGTATGCATGAATGTTTACATATAGCCTGTGCGTATGATTAGATTGTTTTCTAACTATGTATTAACCATTATTATTTAAGTTTGTTGTTTGTTTTTGTGTTTAACGGCATATCAACCGTTTTAGTTCAATTTAATGCCAAAAACAATTACTTTTGATAAAGTTTATGTTTATACACATAGTTTTTTGAATAACTCAAGTTGTACTGTTTGATCAATAGCTGGAGGGAAAATGGAGATTCATACCTTTCCCAAAGGAATTTGTCGACATGTCATCGTAGACGGAACAACTTGGATTCGTACTATGGTTTCGAAGTTCGATTGCCTATCCACATATCGACATTTATTTAAGTTAAAATATGTGTAAATTCTATGGAGAAAAAACAACTTATTTCTATTGGTGTATAATAAAAAATATGAAAGCATGCAATTCCAGTAAATGATTATACCTATTAAAATAGCATAAATAAGAAGGACGTTTTAACAGTAATGTCTTTAAATTTTAATTTCACCCCGATTGATCAGAGGGGATTGCACTTTGCACTTGTATGCTTATAGAATTTATGCATTCATGAACTGAAAGTTTAATCTCTCTGTTGTAGATATTGGTGTAGTGAAGCTAAGAAAGCAGCTCCTGCCATGAATGTGCATAAAAAGCAGGGATTCGTCATTTAATTTCTGCATGCCACAAAAAATAAAAACAAAACAAAACAAAAAAATCTAAACCCATGAACATTCTCCACCTGTTTACGAAGCTGATGCAGTGGATGTCAGCATAGTTATTTGATGCTATGAGACTTTGACATACCGACTGACAAACCGATCCAAGCAAGAAGACCGGACCCTTTTAGAAGGACAAAATATGCCAAATAGTGGATTTCATCTTTACCGGTTGACCACAGAGAGAAAACGAAAAAACAAAACAAAAAAAAACAGAAAATAATAGTGAATACGAAGAGTTTGCCAAGGAACTAAAGAAGATCTGGAACATGAAAACTACAGTGATTCAAATTATTTTAGGAGCTCTAGGAACCATCCCAAAAAACATTAAAGATAATTGAAATCAGTATAAAAAAAGATATATACGCCTCTTAAATACTATGGCACACACGAAGACTGCACACATAATCAGAAAAGCAATGGACCGTGAAAATTGAACACAACACAATAGAAAGTGACGCGAAGAACACGAATGAATTTGGAGAAGAGATGTCGATCGCCGACTGCAAAGGATGCCACAGTAAAATAATGATGTATTTACCTTTTATAAATAATATAGGAATACATACGTTCTCTCTAGCTATGGGTTAAATAGTATGCATTGTGCTATTAAAAAAGATACGTGCGCACAAAAAGAAAGTTTACAAAAAACGATTGATCTGGGCATTAAATGACCAAAAATCATTGATATGCCGGGAAGCAAAGTAAAAAATAATATACATTAAAAAATGCTCGGCATCAAATGACCTAAAAATGTTGATGCAAAACCGACCAAACAATCATAAATTATTTCAATTAAGCTTGAATACAAATTAATTCTTGATATTAAATTCTTGTACATCAAAATTGTCTTTTTTTTATTCGATTTTATTCTTAAAAATTTCTTACTTTTAAACACTGTTTTCACCGAAAAAAAATTCTCTTTACTTATTTATCAACATCACCAAATTTGTCAAGCATTTAAACTGATATATATATATATATATTGAAAAGTTGCTATCTCTCCTCTTTACTGATTTTTAAAAAATTCTTTAATTTGCCTTTCTTTGCTTATAAAAAGATAAAAGAAAGAAATAAATAAAAAAAATGAATAGCCAAAGGAAACGTTTTTTTCTTGCAATTTAAATTATTCCAACGTCCCCTGAATACATACTCCCGCCCATAACACTCGAGTATATCGACATTTTAATATGACAATTTAAAAGAGCATATTTAAAAGAGGAGAGAAAATGTATATATCTAAGAAAAATATTAGTCGTTCCAAAAGTAATGCCTCTGATTAAAGTTTTTTTTTTAAAGACCTATGTAAACGGAAGTGGTACCATTAAAAAAAAAGATACCTTTTGTGTTCCAGATTTTTTTATAGTCTCCAGTGATTATCACCACCATTCCGGATGCATTTTTGCCAGTTAAGAACAAGGCACTCCATTTTGCGTCCGGATCGCGCTTTGACACTCACATCCCTGTCGCCACTTTGGAGTCGACCAACCTATCTCCTATGTGGCCATCAACTGCTTTTGCTTTAAAAATGTTAAACGGGTGCCAGTGGATGTCGGTTGGTCTATTTTTTCTGCATAGATTGATTTGTTTAACGGCATATCAACCATTAGATGTCATTTAATTCCGGATTCTGTTTAGGCACTAGCAGTGCGTTTGGTCCTAGATAAACATTGGTCAATGATGAAGGTAATAGGGGCCTCTATAAGATAGGAAAGTTTAAA
>JAUZSX010000030.1:399212-412035 GCA_034780655.1 Idiosepius hallami | reverse complement strand
CGAATATATAAAGCCCGGGTAAGAGCACGTAAAAATGGCCTTGTGCCAAACTTGGGGGTGCTCACCAAGTAAATAATGCATCATTCTGTAAATATTCTCTTTTTTTTTTTATCTCAAACATTCTATAAACATAAAAGATGTTTTTATATTCATCACAAATATTTTCTTTCATGTTTACCATAATTCTCAAATAAGACTGTCGTCGACAATTATTGGTAAATCAAACAACCATGATCAAACCTTTACATGCTTTGAAAAATATTAATATTTTATTCAATGTTCTGTTCATTTCTTTATATATATATATATATATATATATATATATATATCTTTGTTCATCTAATCCTCTGGTCATATAGAAAAAAAAAATTATTTTTTTTATATTTGCTGTCTGTCTCTAACTCTGATTTTGAAGACTCAGCATTTTTTTTTTTAACTATGTCAAACGGTCAAATTTTTGAAAAGATCTTAGCGATTCCTAAGATTAAATTGAACAAATGAATTTGATCTTATCTTTCAAGATTTATCATAAGAACCTTAGAAAATTATTTTGCCATCCATTTTTTTTTATTCCTAAACCATGAGACAAGTATAAAAGATGAAGAAAAGCAGGCTATTCTTGTCCAACTAAAAAAAAAAGATGAGAGAGAAAATAAGTCTAGATTTTTAAAGATTGTCTGAGATATCTTTGTCCTTGGCCTCCTTAGGATTAGTTTTTTTATTTTTACAATTCTACTTCCAGTTTTCAATGAAATCCACAGGAAGCACTGAATAAAAAATTACAATAAATAAAACATTCAGGAAAAAATATCTGTTTACATCCACTTTTTAAACAAGGACCATTTGGAAAGATATCCTTTTCTACGGCTTACATAAATTCAAAAAGAATAGAGGTTATATCCAATAGAAAAAAAATACACAAAAGTTTTGAATGTTTAAATATATATATATATATATATATATATTATATCTACTTGGTGAGTACCCACCCAAGTTTTTCACATTCGGTGTTACCCTTCACCTAGATGAGATGCTCTCCAGAGATAACAAGCCCCATCTGTTCAAGGCAGCAAAAGGTGAATGCAATGGTTTTGACTGGGATTTGAACTCGCATAATACAATTTTTTAGGTCATTTAAGGAGCATTTTAGTCCACTAAAATTTGCATATGTACAATACCATAACATACTATAACAAAAATATTACAGGCTTTACCTTAGAGTAAAAGCATTAGAAATGAATTTAGTATAAAAAAGCATTAGAAATGAATTTAGTATAAAGAAAGCATTAGAAATGAATTTAGTATAAAGAAAGCATTAGAAATAAATTTTAAAATACTTTTACATTTACTTTTGATAAACATTATTTTATACACAAATAGTTATTTTTAATGATACAATCTACACTATTCAATCCACAGCCGGAGGCAAAATGGGGATTCATGGCTTTCCCAAAGGTATAAGTCAACATGTCAATGTAGATGGAATGACTTGGATTCGAATTCACATACTATGATTCCAAAGTCCAACAGCTTATCCACTAGGCCAGGTCGACTGCCCCAGTTTGCAAACACTATGATTCTACAAATGATTTCAATTTAAGCAATGCACACACACAGACACATATATATATATATATTATTTTATGCATTTGAACAATGCTTAATTAGCCAGGCTAATTATCAAATAAAGAAGGGTTTTTTTTTCTTATGTATTTTTCATTTCATCATCAAAGTAGAATCTTCGGAATAAGGAGTTTTATTCATTTCAATATTATTTGCTGAATATTATGGATTTAAATTCATTGCTTTTGCTTGTTTTAACATTTCTATTTTTGGTTTTATATTTTCAAGAAATCAAGATAATCTCTGAACAAAGTAGAAAGAAAACAGATTTGGCTTACTGATATATGGCAGGTTAAGTGATGAACCTGTGATCTACCTTGGTCAGCTCATCCTTTTTTTATTAGTTTTTAAAGAGAGTTCCAATAAAAAAAAAAGTCAATTAACTTGTGGCCTGGTGAATTCCCAGGTGAGGATCTGGGGGTGCAGTTAATTGATTAGTTAGTTTATGCTCCCTTAGTCTTTGGTTAGACAGACATCTAGAGATGGTGTTAGAATAAAAACACTCTCGATAGCTCTAGCATAATATAAAGTATTCAGCTCTGGTCCTCTAGAACTAGGATTTGAATTCACACATTATGATAGCAAATATATAATTGTGCATCAGAAATGTTAGTGGTTTCTTTATCTATATGCATATGAAAATAAGATTGCCCTGTTCGTATAAGACCCTACATCCTGTAGCTCTTTTGAAAGTAAAACAGTTGCATAAAAAAATGATTTAGTCCACTAAAATTTGCATATGTACAATACTGCCTTTCTATATAACAGGCTTTACCTCAGGGTAAAAGCATTAGAAATGAATATAGTATAAAAGGCATTAGAAACTAATATAGTATTAAAAAAGAATTAGAAATGAATTTAGAATAAAAAAGTTATAGAAATACATTTAGCATTAAAAAAGCTACTAAAATCAATTTAGTATAAAAAAGGTATTAACTGTATTCCTCTATAATAGGCTTCCTTAATAACTCTAGTGGCAAGTCCCCAGCGCCAGATAAAGCCAAACAATACTTCTAATAGTTCTTATTTACTGAAATTCAAATTTCAAATTATTAAATATTTCTACTCACTGATGCAGAGAGTCATTAGTGAAGTAAGCATTACCTAAGATGCCATGACTATAATTCCATAGAATCCACACAATGCTTTAAATTCTATTAAATAAACAATATTTAGGTTTTTCTAAGATGCAAAGAGATTGAATTATTCTGATCCTTTCAAATTTTTTCTTCGTTTTTTTTCTATTATTATCTTTTTAAAACTTTTTTTTGAACGCAAATACCTTTTCATATATCCTGTTTATTTCTATATTTCACATAAGATGTCAAAATAATAATAATGCTCTTTATAATACCAGAAAAAAAGATAGTAGCTAGAATAAATATATATATATTTATTAAGTTTATTATACTTAGGTAGAATATCATAATTCAGACATGTTTCATTAAAAAGAATTCAATTTTTTTTTAATGATTTATTTCAATTTTTTCTTGTTTTCTTACTGAAATATGTCTGAATAATATATTTATATGTAGAGTTAGATAGCAAATATTTTGTTAGTGCTCAATATCCATAATAGATATGTTTAGCAAATAATTGTAGACTTTTTATCAACAGCCTTTAGTGAATGTTAGGTGAAAAACTAACAGTTACCAAAAGCCATTATGTGTCTACGTTTATCTACTTTATAAACGTAGACACAGTCAACAGCTTTTGCTGACTATGCTCTAATTTTAGAAATATACATGAATAATTGTAAATTCTTTTTCCGTTCCTTATATCATGGGTGACACTGTGTTTATATATATATATATATATATATATATATATATATGAAATAATATTAAAAGTTTTGAGTTTCAAGTTGAAAATTTCAATTGGTACCCACTTATCTTCCTCATGAAAACTTGTCAAAAATAATTTTGTACATAGTAGTTTTCTTTTTTTTTTTTTAATTATAAAAAATCTTGATAAAAAATAATTTAAAAAAAAGTCTGGATACTCAAAAAAATAAATTCCAAGATCATTTCTTTTAAACGAATAGTTTTGATGATGTTAAGAAAAAAAAAAAGTCTAACAATAAATGTCTTTGTTTTAACCAACAAAGAAAATTTTACAAGTGTGTGAAAATTTGCAGATGTAAAAGAAAAAACCTGAAAAAGTAACCCAAATGATATTCAATAGTTTTTCTATCAGCCTTTGGTATTTTTATTTACAAAGCTCTTCTTAGTTCTTAGTTCCATCAAAACAATCATAATCTTATCAGTTGTAGTTTATGGGTACAAATTATAAAAGTAAACTAATTAAAGAAAAACCTTCGGCTAATAATGGTTAGGTCTTGGAGTCTGGTTTTACAATAAATCAGTTCTAGTGCACATGTGTCCATTATGATTAGTTTCATGCTAAACGCCTTAGGAAAGATAAGGAAACTTTTAATTCTTTATTCATTATGCGTCAAATAGAGATGTTTTAAACATTTGTTTCAAAATGAAAATGAAATTTAAATATAAAGACATAATTAAGATAAAATAACTAGAAAGCAAACAGAACATAATTTCTTATTGGTATTAATTTGAAAATAAATACAATATAAAAACTATGTAGAATTCAATGCCTGCATACTTAACCATCTATACCCTTATTTATTTGTATTCTAAATTAAATGGTTTGGTTTGCTAGGGTTTAACGACTTTTCAACCATTTATGGTTATTTAAGATCTCATAGGTTTTAGGGAGAATTTTGTGTTTATTTAATATTATTTGGTTTGCTAGGATTTAACAATAAATCATAAATGGTTTTTCAACCATTTATGGTTAATTAAGGTCTCAGGGAGAATTTTGTCTGTTTATTTATTTAATATTATTAGGTTTGCTTGGATCAACCATTTATGCTTATTTAAAATCTCACAGGTTTTAGTGAGAAGTAAGCCTGTTTATTTAATGCTATTTGGTTTAACAATAAATAACCATAAATGGTTTTTCAACAATTTATGGTTATCTAAAGTCTCATTAGGAATAATTTTGTCTGTTTATTTATTTAATATTATTAGGTTTGCTTGGGTAAAATGACCTGTCAACCTTTTCTGGTTATTTAAGGTCTTATAAGTTTATAAATCCTATAAGGGAGAATTTTGTCTGTTTTTAATTTTATGTTATTTTTATTGTTGCTAAGTTAGTTGTCTGAGTTTTTTTTTTTTTGGTGAAGAATGATCTCTTCAGTGATAAATTTGGTTATGTGGTATTCAGGCTGTCTTTTATTTTGATAGTTTTAAACTAATATTGTGGTTTTAAGTGAATTCTATATCTACTCAAAATTTTAGGCAAAGTATGAAAGAGTAAAAAGATTCATTTTTTTTTTCATAGTTAATCTTTACATTAGAGCACATCAAACCCTTACTTTTAAATGAGAAAGTTATGATCTTTTGTTCTTCTTCTTCTGGTCAATTCCTCTTTATAGGGCTTTTTTGTTTTGTTTATGTGAATGTTTGATACAGATCAATAACTAGCTATAAGACCTTCTTTTCTGAAGGAAAATGCTCTATGGAAAACAGATATTTTCAAAATTACTATTGTTAAGCATTATCTTACAGACCTTCCAACCATTTCTATTTTGAAGCTAGATTGAATTAAAAGCATCAAAATACTCCTCTATTTTTTGCTTATAACTTCAAGCAAGAGTTGAGCACAGTAAAATCAGAGTGGAGAGTAAAACCAGTTTCCAAAAAATCTGGGGGGGGATTGTTCTGTTTTTTTTTTTATTATTATTCTTAACTCCAGTCAGAGGTGGACTAAAAGTACTATGAGGCCTCAGACCGAAAATGCAATAGGTCACTTTTCCCATTTTTTTTTTTACAGTTAAATGCTACATATAGTGGCTGTGTAGCAGAGCAGGTGATCTGTGTATACTTACTTAATTTAGAAAAAACTTTAAGATTAATCTTGGGACAATTCCTAATTTTTTTTTCAGGAAAATGTTGATTAACGATTAAGATACGAGGTACAATTCCGATTCATTACCTTGTACCCATGCCCAGCCCTCTTGTAGTGCCAAGCCCTTGGACCAGATCTGATTGAACTGATGGCTTAGTCAGCCCCTGACTCCAGTCTAATGTCACAAAACTGATTGTTTCTTTTTTTTTCTGAAGTTTCATTTCATTATTATATAAAATCAATTGATTCTCATAAAAAATATATTGACAAGAACTTGTTTTAATCTTTAACTATTGATCTTAACTTGAGTGATTAATAAAAAGTCAATCCTATTTTCAAAAAAAAAAAAAATTCTTTTTCTATATCTTTTCAGAACCATCAGGACGACATCAAAACAGCAGCAGCAGTTCTAGCAACAGCAGAAACAACAACAAGGTGGATACAAAACAGTCTTCAGCTTCAAGACAATTCTTCTCTCTGACAATGCCAGCTCTGGTACTCTACACAGTTTGGTGGAACTTAGCGTTCTCCTGAGAGACTGCTCACAGGATAGAGACCATGTCAGAAGAGAGAAGAAGAAGAAGGCAACAACAGTTGTATTAAGGAGAACTGAGGCAAAGCATTTATAACAACTGGAGGAGCAATGGCAACTGCAGAAGCAGCAAGAGTGGCAAACCAGAAAGTAGTGGATTGCTCATTAGATTTGCCAAACAAGAGTTATCTCCTCTTAGTTCACAACCATTCGAAAACAACCACCTTTTTATTACTAACCTTACAAACAATACACACACACATACATATTAACCTCTATACACACAAACAATTAAACCTCTATACACACACATTTATGTATATGAATATGATAGATACAGATTGCATACAATTTTTCTCTCTTACACATCAGCACACTAAAGTTTTTTTTTAGAAAGAATGCCAATAGATCATTAAAGTAAATACTCTTGTATATAAAACTCAAGTTGCAGAGTAAATTCAACATTAGATCATCAAGAATTGTTGCACATTTTGAACTGAAACCAATGTATCAAGTTGTTATTTGAGAGGATCATCATAAGGGCCATGACAATATGCCTTTATTAAAGAATATTCTTGTTGTGGCCCTAATAACTAGTGCTATGACAATTTGCTTTTATTAAAGAATATTCTTGTTATGAGACTAATTACTAGGGCTGTGACAATAAGCTTTTATTCAAGAATAACAATATGCTTTTATTCAAGAATATTCTTGTCATGACCCTAATAACTAGGGCTATGATAATATGCTTTTATGAAAGAATATTCTTGTCGTAGTCATACTCGTTACTTGACTATGTTGCATTTTACCATTTCTTTTAGTTCTGTAGTTATTATTAATAGCTACAGAATTCAAAGAAATGGTAAAATTTCAAAGTAGTCAAGTCTGTGACAAGAATATTCTTCAATAAAAAAAAAAGCATATCATCATAGACTTACTAATAACTAAGGCTCTGATAGGTATATTTTTTGATAAAAGTATATTGTCACACCCTAGTCACCCATCAAAGATGCTGTTAGTAAACAAGGAAAAAAAATACTTTAAGATAACCCTAACCCATTCGATACATACACACGCATATATATATATATATATATATATATATATATAAATGCATACAAAGCTGATATTACTTTTACTTTTAAATGTATTTTATAAGTAATAAAAAAAATAGTTAGACTCTTAAACAAAATGAAAATTCATCTCTGAAGGTTGATTGGCCTTAGTATTGATCCATCCCAGCTGCTCAGATCACTGAAGATAGCTATCAATGTCCAACAACGAAAACATTTACTTGGACAAATTAGATTAAAGAAAGAAGATCATCTGTATTTCATGCATTAGAAAATACGGATTCGTTTCTTTCTTTTATCTTCATTGATATTAGAATTAACATCTACGATAAACTTTATAAATTTTATTCTTTCAAAGTAGCACCTAATATCCAAATTTGTAAATAATAGACAGACATATAAACAAATTATTTTATACAAATAATTTAGAACCGAATAGAGAAATGGTTATATATTTAACTCTCTAAATATAAAAAATACGAGAACCCAATAAAAATGATAGCCTCAAAATTATTAGACCCACTTACAGATATAGTTATATATTTAGCACTTTAAATGTGAAAAAATATTGGGACCTAATACAGATATGGTTAGAGCAAAAAAACATAGCTGTCTATAATTGGTTATTTTAAGGATATTTAAAAAAAAAAGACAGGTGAGAAAAGATTACAGGTATATTTCATTAACACGTTAATAAACAAAAAAAGCATAAATATTTTGTTATAGATTGAAATATATGTGATAGAAATTGGTTTCAAAATATTTATGTATTTTGAAACAGGGAGGAATTTTTTGAATATCGCTTGGAGGTTTATCTTCTGTTTATAATGGCCACCAAAAGGGAAAAAAAAACACTATTTTGCTTTTATCTTTTAAAGTAAATCTTTTATGAAAAAAACATTCAATCGGTTAAAATGTACCATTTATTTAGTTTTCTACAAAAACTTTTGCTTTTTTTTATTTTTATTTATAATTTTTATTATAAGGAAAATCTGAGGGCTCTTTAAGAATATATTTTAAAAAGAATAAATCATTTATTATTTGTTTATAAGTACCATTAAATATTGAACTTTATTTTGTCAACTAGAAAATCAAATTACTGTAAACTATCAAAATTTTTAATAGAAGTTTTGAAGAGAAAAAAAAACATGATCAAATGTTTTGGCTTTATTTTGCTAGAACCTTCTGAGAAGATTTATTTCTTTATTCTCTGCTGAATATTTGATAGATAAATTCATTTTTAAAAGAATAATCATTAATTTTAGATTAATTAGAATACAAGAAAAAAAAATACATAAAAAAAATCATACCTCAATAAGATTCTTATTTTTCAAAATGTTTTTAATTTGTGGGAGGCCAAGTGATTGCTTGAATACAGAACAAAATTCATAGATAGCTTTTTATTCCTTACATGCCCCACTCTTTTTTTTTTTTTAGTTCACCCAACTTAGGTTTAAATTTCTAAGAAAAAGATTTTAATTTACAAGCTTTTGGCTATTATTTTATCTCACTCATGTATTTTTTTAAAATTCTTTAAATTCTTTCAATGTTTTTTTTAATTTTTTTTATTTTGTTATATCTCATTAATCAAGCAATACTTAAAAATAAAACATGTATGTGCACTGAGTACGGGATATAACAGTTTATCATCCAATCAGTAATACTGTAGATATGTGAAAATTGTTAATAAAAACTATAAAATTCAAATTATAAAAAATATGATATATCTGCAATTGATAGATAGATAAATAAAACTTGCAAAATTTTAAACCCTAACACAATACCTTTCTGAGTTAGGGGTGTTATTAACTCTGAATAGACTTCTAGAACCTATTAATAATTGTTATATGAGATTAAAAACTAGAAAAAAATTAAACTAAATAAATTCTGTTCATTTTTTTATCTTTAGTAAGGAATATAAACATAGATTCTGTTAATATATCTTATTAAAAAAAGAATATTTAACAAAATTTTAAAATCCTTATTTTTAATATTATTTTCATTTTTTTTTATATGCAAATTTACAGATTAAAAAGTCCAGATGGAAAAAATAAACAGAATTTTTACAGACCATCAAAAATAAGGATTAATTCTTTAATCCTAATAAGAAATTCAATTAAAATAAACTTAGAAATTCAATTATAATAATCTATCTTAGTCTTGATGATGAATATATAGATATTTTTTTTACAATTTATGCACATATTGTGTTGGGATATTTTCCTTTTAAATTTGAACTTCATTTCTATAACAGTTTTAATTTCTTTTCTTGACTAGTAATGTATTTTAACTGCTTTTTTTTTACTTATTGCATCAGTATTAAAGAACGTACATCTCTAACAGAATCAGAAGAAGATTTCATAATTATCTTTTACATTAGTTATTTTAAATAAATCATTAAGTTTAGAAAATACTAAACTAATACTGAAAGAGCTTTTAAGTATTTGAGTCGTAACAAAAAACAATTTATAATCAGATATTGTAGAAATTGTGGGAACTTTGTAACCATACGCAAAGAAAATAATAAATGGAAGAAACAAAATAGATATATTTAAGATTGAATAATAAATAAATGATGATAATAATTCAATGAGTTTTGTGATTAAGAAATATATACAAAATCTTCCACTTGGTCAGCAAGGAGAGAGAAAATATAATTGTCTCAGCTTACTTAGAAGAGAAAATAAAAATGCTTAAAATTTAATTTAAAAAAATCAACGTTAAAAAACGTTTTGATAAAACGAGTTAATGCATGTATGCCACATGCATCTACTATGATACTTTCGTTTTGTTTTTTTCATTTCAAGTCATGGTAATATCTGGTCTAGTGGTCCCGTAACAAACAGAATACCTGTTACATATTGTATTTTCAATAATGCAAAAAGCATGTGAAGATTAAAGTAAAACTAGATTTTTGTTACCCCCCAAAAATTGCAGTAAGCAATGGTCTAAAGATTTTTATATCTACTTGGTCGAGCACAAACCCAAGTTAGGCACAAAGCGATTTAATGACCTGAAGATGTTATCACCACTTGTACCATTGGTTTAGACATAAATGCAACAATTCTTGTTAAAATTTTATAAAAATCATTTCAAAATAAAATAAAACAACATCAGACGATTGTTAACTGCCAAGAGCAACAATGAAAAGATACTTCTAAAAACTGTTGATATTTTTATGAAAATAAGTGAACGTTATGTTTGATGAACAAAAAAATGGCTATAAACGGGTTATACACACGAAAAGTTAAAAATACTCACAACAACAAAAATAATAATCTGCTAATTTTGGTTTTAAATCATGCGAAAGAATTAATTAATATTAGATAATAAACTTATGTTACCAGAATAGATCTCACCATGATTTGAATAACTATTTTTAAAAAAATCCATTTTGGTTATTTGCGTGAAATGTAACATGCATGTAATATGATGGTTTTTTTGTAGTTTTTCAAATCATGGTAAGATCTTGTCTTGTAACATATAGAACATAAAAAATTAAAAAAAACACCATAAAATAGACCAATTTTTATAATTACATTTTTAAGGCAAATTATTCAATTCATTTCATAGGATATTCATTACTTACAACACATACAAATGTGAACCTAAGGGCTCTCACCTTTCATAATAAAAACTACAAAAACAACACTTAAAAACTAGGTAGAAATATAATAGATTGGTTTTTCAGCCAATCAGTGAATGGTAACCAGGGCCGATGCATATAAAAGCTGGGAGCTGGTGGCCTTCTTCTATTCTACTTGACAGCCATTTTACCTGTCGATGTAGGTTATAGCTGATTATTTTGTTGATGTTTTGTTATGTCTTTCATTTTCTTGCAGAGGTACGAGAATCAATTTTGTCTACCCTTCCTCCCATCAGATGTTAAAGTTCAATGATTTTAAAAAATTATGAAAACAAAAAATATTATGATATAATTTAACGAACAAAAAAAAACTCAACATTGTTTTACATTCTGTCATTTTAGGAAAGTTTTTGATGACAAAACAAACAAGAAAATTATAAATGAAAAAAAAAAATATAAACTTGAAATGACTTTCTTAATTTGAGAAACACTGTTTTTACATTGTGCGGAAAAGAAAAAATGCCCACCAAGTTTGGAATTATTTAAAGTTATCAGAAGTTTAAATAAACAAAAAAAAAAACTATTCTTCTGAATATTATTCCAGATAAAATCGAAATAAGAAAATATTTTTAAAATAGACTTCCAAACAGACATTGGTTAATATTGAGTAATGAACAATGTTACAGAGGATTTGTGTAAAAATAACGAAATGAACTTTCAAAAGACAACTTTTCTGCACAGAACGAGGATGAAAAAATAAACATTAAATAAAAATTGCCAAATAATCAAAGAAATTTGGCACGAATCAAGTCACACACAAGATTTTCTCTTACTTGAACTTCTAATATTGAGATTCAACCAAATGGAGTAAAAAGAATATATTTGGAATCAAGATCCTGGCCATACCTTGAAAAAAAAAAAAAAAAAAAAAAAAAAAGCACTGACACCGCCCCCCCCTCCTCTTGGCAGCGTCAAATCTAGAGACTGAGTTTATTCAAAGCTCAGTGTCCATGCTACATAATTTACCTGGTTCAGAATATACAGAATGATAAATGAAAAAAAAAACAAAAAAAAAACTGTTCCATTTACAATGATTTAACACCCCCACCCCTGCTGTGTACACCGTTAT
The DNA here is from genome assembly GCA_034780655.1 of Idiosepius hallami. Lineage (NCBI taxonomy): Eukaryota > Metazoa > Mollusca > Cephalopoda > Idiosepiidae > Idiosepius > Idiosepius hallami. The sequence continues at coordinate 400,162 of JAUZSX010000030.1, read as the reverse complement.
TTTTTTTTTAAATTTATATTTTGACTGACTTACAAACAAATATATATATATATATATATATATATATATATATATATGCGCTTTCACAGCGAGCATAGATTAATTCACTTTTTTTTTTTTTTTTTAGAAAAGCACAATAACAACACTCTGCTCCCTACTGTCATTATAAATACGACAATTTGTCACTTTATCATTGTAATGTAAACCCCCCTCCTACCCCTGACTCACTTTAAAATAGGCTAGCACGATAGAAATCTGCACAGCATATATTTAGTTATTGTTTCCTCCATACCAGGCAGAAGTTTTGCCCAATTCTTATGGAATCAAAAATAGTTTGTTTTTTTTTAAATATTAAAAAAACTGCTTAAATATTAGATAGAATGAAGAAATTCATAGTATAACAGTAATGCCATGTATTTTGAAATCATAATATATGGATTTCAAATCTTAGTCAATTTACTCCCTAAAATTTAAAATTAATAGTTGTAAGTAATATAAAATTTCTTTACAACAATTGTTTATATATTTATATCAACAGTCTTAAAATATGGTTAAAGAATATTTTTAAGCCATAAATAACACGGAACAGGATAAAACATGTATTGGTAAACAGAAAGGTACAGAGATTAAGTGACAAAGTCTACCGAGCTTGTCAAAGACATGCTGGTGAGTCGACCTGGCTCTATGAGTTTTTCCTCCTAACTCCTGAAAAGGAGAGTTCTACTTTCGGTTTTATACTGCCAGGCAATAATAATCATGGGAGGTGGAATCGATCTGAACAGATATTCATGGCATTAAATAATCTTTAGAAATCCTATGTTCCTCTCTTAATCTTGCCCCATAACTAATCAAAGAAGGAACAATATATATATATATATATATATATATATATATATATATATATAAATAAAAGTGTGAGACATTTGTATACAACAAATAAAAAACATATA
>JAUZSX010000030.1:378164-393233 GCA_034780655.1 Idiosepius hallami | reverse complement strand
ATAAAATTCATTTAACTTAATTGATGCATTTGCTTTGAGTAATTTTTTGTGGATCCCTTCAGAGTTTATAATTCTTTGTCCAATGTTAGGGATCAGGGTTTTAATTAACCATACATGGTTTTACAGAACCCTAGCACTTTCAGACTCAACAGGGTCCATCTTCAGGGGTGAATGTCAACCTAAATAGATGTTTTTCAGCGATGTGTTTAATCCGTTTTTTTTTCGGAGAGGTGTTAAATACGTTTTCGTTTTTTCTTAATTTAATCAAAAACCTTACATCAGGCAAAAAATTGAAGGGATCCACAATAAAATACTCAACAAAATACATAAATTGAGTTTAATTAATTTGGTTTAAATAATGGTTATATATATATATATATATGTGTGTGTGTGTGTGTGTGTGTGTGTGTATAGGTTTTGTATATTTTGGCAGAATTTAATTATTTATGCAGGTTTTGATAAAGAGAAACTTGATTCTCTTTTTTACAATCTTTCTTTGTGTTTTCTCACAAGATCCTTTGTTCAAGAGGTCCTAGATATTGCCCCAATTTACCTAACGTTTTTAGTCCTCCTTGAAGACCTTCAGGGTGGTAATTGTTCATTCTGACTGATTGTTTTTGTTATTTTGACAACAAAAAAAACAATCATCATCCTAAAGATGGTCTAGAAAGACCGATAATGTTAGGGAATTGGGGGAATATATAAGAATTCTTGACCCCATAACAAAGGATCTTGTTAGAAAACAAGAGAAAATACAAAGATCATAAAAGAGAATAAAAGTTCTCTGTACCGAAACATATATTATAAATCAATGAAATATATTTATTATAAATCAAAGAAATATCTTATTTACTAATAATATGTTGTACATTTTTAAAAAAGTCTAAGAAGACATTAACAATATCTTATCTAAAGCTTTTTTTTGGTCTTTCAATAAACAACATATATATTGTCGGGAAAAAATAACATTTTATTAATATAGATACATATTATCAGTTCTTCATGATCAAATAAATGTTGAATTCAATGCAAAGAAACACTGGACAGTTGATTCATCATTTTTAGTTTGGTCATGGTGAAATGATAATTTGGTTCTCCTATTTATTTACATTGTATGCATATATATATATATATATATATATATATGATAGAAAAATGGAAAATAAATTTTAACGATATATGGTAGAAAAAATAATTAGGAAAAAAATATTCTTGTTTTTGTTTTTTTTAATTATTTTTTCTACCACGTTATATATATATATATATATTTCATAATATGTGCATGTACTTATAAATATATGCACACAATGTTTTTACAATTAGGAATAATTTTTTTATAAATTGTGAGTGTCTTGACTAACCCAAAAGATTGAAATCTGATTTTTCCAAAACGAATCTCAAAAAGGAAAAAATGATATGTAACCAGTGGAATGACTGGATATTAATATTATGGTAGGTTTTGGGTACATTACCACCTTCAAAAACTTTAGGGTAAAATGTTGTGACAATCAGTGTTTGGTAAGATTAGACAAATATCTGATTTGGATCATAGTAGTAAAAAAAAAAAAAAGTTTCTTATTTAAATTCTCCCTTTTTTTCTTCTCATCATAACATAACTAACAACTTTGTAAATATTGTTTGCTTGCTCAGATCGGTTGATGAAGAAGAAAGAAAAAAAAGGAAACAAAGAATTGTAATGCCACGGCTAAATAATGATATCATAATGAATTATGAGTTTGAGAAAAGTACTTTTTTTTCAAGGGAACTTCAACAATAGAAGTAATTCACGTTGAGTATTTATTTTTGGCCTTTGTAGGTTAATAACCGCAGAATTGCACCTTAAACCTTAGGACCCTGACTTAGCAAAATGACCAACTAGTCATTCAGATGCATTCTGTAAAACAACTATATTAGGGAGGAAATATCGGTGTGTCTTTTTTTTTTGCCTCAGGTCACCAGGGCCAATATATTGGCCCTTTAAGGCCAAAAGGGTTAAATGAAAGAATGAAAAACAAAAACAATGGCTAATTGTTTCTCATTCAAGTAGACCCACTTTCAGCTGTTGTGGTTGCATCAACATACTCCGTACTTGCAGCAGACTCTTCCACTGTTTTCAGCTCAGTTGCCGAGCCTTCTACTACACCGGTAGACGCCACGGCAACAACATCTGTGTGGAGAGATGTAACATGCTCTTCTGCATCTGCCAGTGAACTGAACACAGCATTGCACTCACTGCACATGAAAACCTCTGGAATCTCCATGAGTTGTGCAGCTTGTGCAGCAGCCTGCAGAATACTGCCTTCAGGCATTCCCGACAAGCCAGACATGTCAATTACAATATCACCCTGATCTTCCACTGGAATCTCAACAGTTTCTGGAATTTCTGCTTGTGCTGGTGGCTGTTGTGTCTGTTGCTGTTGTTCAAGGGTTAAGTCATCAACCATCAAAGTTACGCTTTCATTCGTTACAGTTTTGTTTTGTGGCCAACTTGAATTGTTACCACGACAACAGGGCTGATGGTGCTTTAAGGTGGCCGCACAAGAAAACGGCTTGTTGCAGCACTGACACACGTACTTGCTAACACCAGTGTGAATAACATTATGTTGCAGGAGTTTTGCTTTAAACTTAAAAGCGCGCTCGCAATAGGAACATTTGAATGGTTTTTCAGTTGTGTGGATATGAATTTGATGCTTGATGAGCATCGTACGGAAAGCGAAACCTTTGCCACACATCTGACATTTGTGAGGTTTCTCTCCAGTATGTTTATTCAGGTGATCACTAAAGTTGGCTTTGCTGATGTACTTCTGGCCACAATAGTCACACGTGAAACGATAATGCCTCTTGCTGGCTTCTTTGTGGGTCTCCATGTGGTCCTTCAGGGTATTACTTTCAAAAAAGCGCCAACCACAGGTCGGGCACTGATGCTTTTTGATGCCCTGATGTCGCTTCATGTGTGTGCGTAGGTAGCGAATATGATTAAACTTTTTGTTACAAATAGTGCACTCGGCTGCTTTCTCCTTGGTGTGAACAGCTTGAACGTGGGTGACCAGGTGGTTACTCTTGGAGAAGACCTTTCCACACAAGTTGCATTTCTTGGAGTAGTTACACTGTTTGCAAGGCCAGGTCTTTTTCTTAGGTGGGGGGTCAGGTGTTATCTTGTGGATAAAACTCAGATGCCATTTTAATTTCGCGGTCCCTTGGAAGATTTTGCCGCACTTGAAACAAACCAAGCTGTCCATTCGAGGAAAAGGTCCATGTTTTCGATTGATGTGACTCTGCAAGTCGAAGCGCTTCTCGAATGTCCGTTCGCAGACGTCACACCTTAACGGTTTGTCAAGGCCGTGTACTAGAATAAGGTGATCAGAAATTTCGTCGAACTTTTCTCCTTTCAGCTTACAAAGGTGGCAGCGAAGCCCTTCATCATCAGAGGTCAATTTTGCATCACTTCCCTCTATCAATGCAGCACCATCATTCATGGAGGAACTATTTTCTCCGCTTCTTTCTGATGAGTGACTAGAATAGGAAACGTTGCTCTTCTTTGCAAGAGTTTTTTTGTTTTTGATGTTGGTCATCTTTGTGTTCCTCCTCCTTTTCTGAACGATGTCTACACGAATTGTTGGAAGTAACGCCACATCTGACATGATCAACGGCTGCTGAGCTTTCGACTTCTTTTTAAATTGGCTTTTTGATGCCACCACACCAGCCCCAGCCTCACTTAGAGAGATTCCAAAACCATTATCCCTAGTGCTTTCAGAATGACCAGAGTTGTCATCTTTCTCAAACAAATCCCTTTTTACAGAGAAAAGATGAGAAGTAGAAGACGGGTCTAGTTTAGTCTTCTTCAGGCCAAATAACCCATCTTCAATCACAAATTTTTCGTCCTCTTTTTTGTTTTTGCCGGTGAGAAAAGAGAGATCGATTTTCTTTCCCCTGGTTGAATAGCGCTTGGGGGTGGAGCAACCATCCGGAGAAACAGGGTCGGAGGTGGGGGTCAGAGGAATATCCTCAACAGACTGTCTTTCTTCCCCAATCACCACCGTTTGTGGAACAATCTGAAGGGTCTTATCTTTGCGTGGCCTCCCTCGTTTTCTTTTTTCAGGTCCCTGTCCTGATATTTGTTTAATACTTGATTGATTTGCCTCAGTGATTATGTTACTTACTTCAGTCGGTGTGTCTATTATATTTACCTCATTCGGTACATCTATAATACTTACTTCATTTGCTTTGTCTATTGGATTATCTGTTAATATTTCCATGGCAACTGGTTTTTCAATAAATATTTTCCTAGGCCTCCCACGTTTCCTCGGAGAATGGGACATTTCACAGCTGGTCCCAAGATTCATAGCAGTAAAAAAATCTGCTGGTTTTGGCGCTTGCTGAACAGTGATCACATTTTGTTCTTTTGCAGAACCATTTTCTAAATTGGTGTTATCAACAACCTCTAAAGGAATGGGCATTTTCCTTGGTCGACCTCGTTTTCTTTGAACTGGGTTCATAAATTTGGGATTCATAGCAGCAATAGAGAAAGTTTTTTTCACAGACTTTTTATTCAAAATCGATGGTTTGAATGGTTGAGTTGGTTTTCTCATTGATGGTTGTAACATTAAAGTAGGAAAACTACTATCTTCTACTTGGACACTAGCATCCATAACTTGAGTTTGAGTATTAGAAATCATTGGTCCTAAAAAATACAAAAAAAATACATAAATAAATATTACAATCTTTAGTTATAGAAAATTTTAAAAAATTATAAGCTTTATGTTTATTATTTTTATTTTTCAAATAAAGCTCCATAATCTTAGTATTAATTTAATTGCGGACTTTTGTCCTCATCTGGTTAGTTTATTTTTTTGTTTTCTCTATGTTTTGGCCAACCCCAGTAATCACTGCCTTCCATAGTTGTTGTCTACTGCACCATTATTTTGACCAAGTAAACCTCTGGCTGGCTTGGGTAGGAATTGAAACTGCTATTTTCTGACAATGCTAACCTGGAACCGTAGAGACACCAACACCTTTATCTGAGGATACAGTTACAAGACAGTATTCCTATCCGAGGACGTGGTTAATAACCTGAAGTTGGCCGGATCATAGTGGAAAAAGAATAACCCAATCAGGACAAAATTCTGCAACAAAATTAATACTCATTAAAATGAGTAAGTTTATATGTTTAAAAATAAATAACAAAATTCTCTTTACTACATAAAAAGTATTTTTCATCGTCATTAAAAAAATTTCAATCTCAAAATAAAACATAACTATATTTTGTTATTAAATGTTAATTCATATCTATTTTCAAATTATTATTTCATTCCAGAAATTAAATTATTATTTTTTTTTAGATAAAACTGATAAAAAAAAGAAAAAAAACATAATAGATTTTAATTTGTTTTTGGTAAAAAATGAATAAATAAAAAATACTCTAAATATCTAAATAAATAGTGAAATAAGAAAATGTATGCAAACAAAAATATTTTCAAATGTATTTGGCTGTATACTTAATATAAACTACAACTTAAAATAATATAGATTTTATAATAATAATAATAATAATGGTTGTCCTTCGTGTTCAAGGATGACCAGTGTGCTGTCACGTTGTCCTCTGTCTTTGATTTTTGATGAGAGGGGGGAAAGGTGACAGAGTGTCCTTCTCTGTAGATATTGTTTTAGGGTGGTCATGGCGACGCACACCTTACTTTGACATACATCGCTTTCAAGACGGCTCAAAGAAGACTTATGACACAGGCAGTTTTCATGACGCAGATTGCATTGGGTTGCCTGGATCTTGATTTATCAAGACTCACCTTTACTCAACAGGCGTTTCATGGGCTTTTGTAATCAGTGTTGCCCTTCACCTAGATTAGAACTCATCCGAATTAACAAGTCCCATAGGTCCAAAGCAGCTAATGGTAGATGTAATGGATTTGAACCATAATCCAAGCTTTAGCCAATGCTCCATTTCACTGCTTGTATAGATTATAACTTCTATAAAATGAATGAAACTAATACTTACCTGAATTTATTTGTTTTTCTACCAAACCATTTTTTACTTGTTCGTCAGAAACTTCTCCAACAAGGGCCTTTAAAGAAAGAAAACAATAATGACTGAAAAAAATATTTCTCCAACAAGAGCCTTTAAAATATTGCAACATTAAGATTTTTTTTAAATTCAGTTTAACATTATATATGAGTTCTTAATGCTGCAATATTTTTAGTTATAAATTTATTATATTTTTTTACTACAATAATATCTTGTTCTTTTCTTTTCTAGTTTTAACAGCAGGTTTTTTTCTCTTTTTTAAGTTTAATCTTAACCAAATTACTTTTCATGCTCACATTTTTCTATTTAATTCAAGATTTTTCCAGCCTTTGCTTTAAAATGATATTTTCTTCTTGTTGCCCGGGTGATTAAATTCCGATTTTGACCCCTTAGTAGTTATTTTTCCAGGTCAACGCCAATTAAATAGTTTCCGTAACCTCTATCACAAAGTTTAAGTGTTTAGATCCAAAATTTGTTGGTCAGTTCGTTAAAAACAGTAATGCTCAAATCTTTAAACTTTGATCCTTTGTATCTAAATTTAAAATTTCTTTGTGTCTTAAATTCTTTCTAATTTTAGGGAAAAAAAAAGAATCATTCTATAAAAGAACCATATTAGTGCCAAAAAATCGGTATATCTTCTGCCTAAGGTTGCTAGGGCCGATATATTGGCTTTTTGGTGTTCAAAGGAGTAAAGTAACAAAAATCATTTATACTAAAAATAAAAATAGAAAAAAATTGAAAGAAACATTTAAAAATACAAAAATAAGTTTGTTTTTAAAAAGTTTAAATGAAGTTTTCCAATAAGAATAAGAAAAATGATAAATAATTGAAATTCTAAATACCCACCTTGAAGAGTAAATCTCTAGTTGAGGCCAATGCTTGCAGATCTCCAACAAACTCGTGAACAGACATTGTGTCAATTGTGGCTGGAGCAAAACTCCACTCAGCACCAGTGCGTAATGCAATACTAGAAAATATTTCATCAACATTGCCTTTCTCTCGGAATGCATCAACACATTTGAAGGACAATCTGGCACTGACTTGGTCATACAGCTGGAAATCAGAAGCATAAACAGTCTTTACAAAAGTTAATGAAAAAAGGTTAGAATCGTTAGGTTTTCACTTAGAAAGCTCCTAGTTTAGGATTTGAATTGAGTTTCATGGTTTAGGTAAGAGTGGGTTATTAGATATGCGAAGGCATGTCTCTTTAATGTTGTGGGGATCCCAGCTCAAAGGACTTGGGTTGTGAATAAGACAACAGACACATACATGTGAATTATAAAGATGTATGATATGAGACATGATTTCCATGATGCAGGTTGCACCGGGCTGCTGGGTTTTTGATTCATCAAGACATGCCTTAACATCTAACCAAAAGGCGTTTCTTTCCATGGCCTTTTGTAATCAGTGTTGCCCATCACTTAGATGAGATACTTTCCTGAGCTAACAAGCCCCATCTGCCAAAGGCAGATAAGGTAGATGCAATAGTTTTGACTGGGATGCATGATGTAATTCCATAGTCTGAGCTTTTACTAATGCTCCACCTCGTCACGTATGATTCATACTTACTTTTTGTTACTTTTATTACAGAAATAAAATATAGTAGTCTTAGAAAGATTCTAAACATCAGATGGCCAAAGAATATCCCCAACAAACAACTGTGGGACAGAACCAACCAAGTCTCAATGAAGACAGAGATTAAAAAAAGAAAATGGAATTGGATTGGCCACACCTTAAGAAAGCCTGCATCTAATATAACCAGGCAGACCTTTGAATGGAACCTCCAAAGTAAGCGCAGAGTTGGTTGCCAGAAAGAGTCCTGGAAAAGAAGTATTCAGGCCAAGACCAGGCCTGCGAGAATGTCATGGGCCGAGCTGGAGAGGATCAGTCAAACCTGGGTCTGTTGGAAGAGCGCCGTTGAGAACCAAAAGGCTTAAACTAAAACTAAAATACGATAAACAACTTACTTCTTCTTTCGTGAACTGAGACGCTGTTTCAGTTTGAGGGTGTAATTCAATAACGTCATTCATTTCTTCATTTGACATTTTGTCATCTTTTTTCTGTTTTGTCCTTTCCGGATATTGAATTTCTTTGCAATGATCCATCTTTGTTGTGCTCTCTTCATTTCCAGCTTCCATTTGGGTAATGTTAACATTTTCTACTTTGACTAGCATTTCAACTTCTTTGGATTTTCCTGCTTCTTCTGTTTCTTCTTTTTCAAGTTCCTCTTCTTCAGCCTCTTCATCTCTAACCATCATTAAATCTGAAGTGAATTGGTCATCGAGCCCTAATAATTCTTCTTCTTCAACACCCTCTCCTTCTTCTTCCTCCTCTTCTTCTTCCTCCGCTTCTTCTTCCTTTTCCTCTTCTTCTATCAGAGATGAAGTAAGTGCACTGTCTTCGTTGATACCATCCTTTGTCTTTCTAGATTTGTTTCGTGGGTGGCCTTTGCATATTTCAAGATGATGAATAAAGCCTTGGCGCCGTCGTCGTGTGGATCCACATATTGGACAGTGAAAATGATAGCGCACTCTATGACGTCCTGCCAATACTTCACACCGGTTATTGCACAATAACACAGAATAATCTGCAGGTAAAGAAAGTAAAAAGATGTTGATATCAGGCCATTGGGGAGATAGCATATAGTGAATTACAAGGCGATGGTTCAATGAATAGATCATTAGAGTTTACATGGATACAGTTGTTTAAAGTGGACAAAGGTTTGAAGAATTTGAGACATTGCATTGATTATGGAAGATGTTTTGTTTTCATGAGATGAAGACTTTGTTGATATGTTGCATTGAAGAGTTAATTGTATGTAACTGTTAAATTTAATGATTGAACTGTTAATTACAGAATATATTTTATGTTCATAATACGAAGACTTTACTAATCTGTTATATTTAAAAGTTTATTGTTTCATAGTATTGGTTTACTATAATAAATGACTAAATTATTAATTACAAAAGCCAGGAAAGAAAGCTAACATTATGTAATGTTCTTACCTTTGTATGAAACTCTGCGTTTCCAATGGGCAAAATAATGAAGTCGAAGATGGCACAAATAATTAGGTTTGAATCTTTCTTCTACACAAAGAGGACAATGATATTTATTTCCACAATCACAGTCAGGGGAAGAGCATTTGGCAATTGGAAGATCACTTAATGTACGCACAATTGAAAGATGATACTGGGAAATAAAAATGAAAATAAGATAAAATGTTACAATTAAGGACAATGTCATTAGATTCTATTATCTTGATAAGATTTTGAAATCATACATTTTTCATAATTCTACATATTTTATATTACTAATTACTAGGGCTGTGATTTTATGCTTTTATTAAAGAATATTCTTGTTGTTAATTGACTATTCTGTTATTTTAACATGTATTTTAATTCTGTTGTTATTAGTAAGGCAAAGAAAATATGCCTTAACTAAAAATATTCTTGTCACAGCCCTAATAACAGAGACTTGACTATTTTGCGATTCTATCATTTCTTTTGATTCATTACTCATTAGTAGGGCCTTTACAACATACTTTTATTAAAACATACATTTGTCAGTGTCCTAATAACAAGGGATGTGGCAAGCATATTCTTAAAAAAAAATATTGTCACAGCCCTAATGATTACTTATAATAAAAATTAACTGAAGATTACCTTTATTTCTTTAACATCACAAGGATGGGGAAGTTTGTTAGCTTCATCTAAATCTGGATTGATAGCTCTTTGCTGTTTTTCATCAACCACAGGCTGGGAACTACGAGACCGCTCCATACACCTCCATAAATGGTTAATAAGAGGGCTTCTTCTTTTGCAGATTAAATTGCAGAGTGGACAGTGGTAGTGTGGGCCAGTGTCAGTGACAGCATTATTTTCAGTTGTGCTGGTTGTGGAAGTGGAGGCCAAATTATTTGGATTCTGCGTGGATGGACATTGTGTCGTCTGGTTGGTCTTACTTTTGGCGTTTGATTCAGTAGCATTTAGACCCACATAACATTCTTCTTTTTTACACAAATGAATTTCTGGACCTAAAGAAAATATAGAGCAAAAAAATATTTTTCAGAACATTTCAATTTAAAATTATACTTATTTTAGAATTCTTGAAGATCAGGCGGCATAATCTACATATCAATTTATTTCAAACTGTTGTCCTCATCTTTTATTGCTGTTCTGCAGTAGATAGAGGCATTGATTCTACCGTTCCAGGTGAGTATTGTCTGAAAATAGCTAGTTGGGTAGAAATTGAAACCGTTAAGCAAGCCAGAGGTTCGGTTGGTCAAAAACATGGGGTGACAGATAACAGTTATGGATACATTTATTATATACATTTACAAGAACCAGCAACTAGCAGTTAAGTATTTGATGAAGGCCAAAGGATAAGTTGGCCAAAATGTGGAGATGAGGACAACAGTCCAAAAGAAATTAATGATTTCTTTTAATATAAAATATTAAAAACTAAAAATAACTTTAAATAATGAGACATTATTTAGAAGTTTGGACTTTATAGTTTCATTAAATTTTTGATCAGAATTGCAATATGAAATATTATTTTGATGATCTTTATTATTTTGAGCTTTTATTTTTGTTTCAATGTTTGTAAATCTTTATTTAAAGATTGAAGAGTCAATTTTTTCTTTTTATGGAACTAAAAAACACGAAATGTAAACAACAAAATGGCTCTCCATTAGAATTCCACAATCCAATATTAAAACAGAAGAAAACTTACCAAGGCCTTTGATTGTGGTTGGATTTTTTGGGTCAGGAACAACAATACACTTTTTATCTTTTCCCTGAAAACAAAATTGAACTAGTATACTTCTCAAGAAAGATACAAAATAAAAAAGTTAAATATTTTATTATTTTTTCTATGCTATCTATTCTTTAGAATATAGAATTAAAAGACCAAATAAATATCATAATGTAACTTTATAAATGTTATTAATTTTTTATTGATTCATATCAATATTTCCTAAAGTGGGTGGTACCCTTGGGCCACTGCTTTGATATAAGGGGGCGAGGGGGGTCAAAGAAAATGGATTAGCTGTAATGTAAAAATGGGCAGTTGGTAACCAAAACAATACACAATTAAGGGTAATTGTGAAGACAAAATGAAATAATTATTATTTTTTAAAAACAAATTTTGTGTTTAATATCATTTTTCAATTAGAAAAAAATCTTTGATTTGATTATTAAGGATTATTTTATAGTCAAGATCAAATAAATTTTTTACCAGTTGACAAGTTAAAATTGTGTTTTATATCATTGCTTTAAAATACATATTTTGTTAATAAAATTGTTATTTTCAATTTTAAAAGAAGGCTTACTTATGCTTATGGGGTAGAGGGTGCTAACAGTTTATTCTTGAAGCCAAGGGGTGCATGACTGAAAAAGTTTGGCAAACCCTGATTTACATCACCATTGGTTATCAAGTGCACTGATTGCACTACTGTAAATTTGTCTGTTTGACACCAATGAACTCAGAAATTATATTCTACAAACCATAATCATTTTTATATTATTTTATGCATTTTCTTAAATCAATAAAAACTGAGAATCAACTAAAATCAAATGGAATAAGTCTTTATTAAAGACAAAATTGATTTTAGAAAGGATTTGAAACTTACCAGTTTTTGCATGTCGGTGTAGAGATGCAAAGTAAAGGATTATCAAGTCAATAATTGAGATTTTGGTTGGTTTATTAGGGTTTAATAGCCTATCAACCATTTATGGTTATTCAAGGATTTTAGGGAGAATTTTTTCAGTTCTGTTTATTTAATATCATTCGGTTTGCTAGAGTTTAACGACCTATCAACCATTTATGGTTATTTAAGGTCTCATAGGTTTTAGGGAGAATTTTGTCTTTTTATTCTTTTTAATATTATTTTTATTGTTGTTTTGATTTATTTATTTGTGGGATTTTTTGGTTTGTTAAGTTGATTGTTTGAGGTTTTTTTTTGGATGGAGAATTATTTCTGTAGTGATAAATTCCGTTATGTGGTATTCAGGCTGTTTTTGATTTTGGTAGTTTTTAAACTAATATGGTGGTTTTATTTTTTCTGGAGGGGATGCACTAGGTTGGGCTAGTTAGCTTAAAACTAATTTTATTTCTACAAAATTGATTTTAGAAGAGTTTTAAAACTTACCAGTTTTTGCATGTGAGTGTAGAGATGCAAAGTGAAGGCATATCGTTTACGCAGCTTGGAAGGACAATATGGACAATGATAATGCCCAGCTGATAGACCACAGTTTGAAAAACATTTTACAATAATCAAATCTGAAAAGGAAAAGACAAATTTATTTATCAAATTGAAATAACAATGAATCTACAAGTTTCTGCACATAACCCCTCACATAATAACTGGTAGAGTTCAGTAAAATGAACCTATTATTTGCAGTTTTATAGAAATGCATTTTCAAACTTCAAAAGGTAACTTTTGTTTATGATCTAATTTTAGCTTAGAAATGAGAAACATTTAAAATGTGTTAATATACAGCATTTATTCAAAATAAACTTATTTGTTATTCTAGTTATTACTTCAAATGTTACTTCAAATGCTGTAAAATTGAAAACTGTTATTATTTTTTCTATTTCTCTTTTTTAAGATAATTCTGCTAGGTTTTCAATGGTTTAATTTTTTGTTTTCTACAAAACTGATCAGAATTTATGAAATTATTACAAGTAAAAAAACTAATTGATATTGCCCTTTACCTAAATGAGATACTGGCCCAAGTTAATGTCCCCAGCCGGAGGAAATGTATACCTGTCCTTGGGCAAATAATGGATCGGCTCTTCCGAAGAACATATCCCCATACTGCTACAAATTCCCGTAGGATGTACGCATAAACCCAATCCCAAGATAGACTTACCTTCTGCTTGAACAGCATAAGACATGTGCAGTAATTCAAGGTGGTCTCGAACTCTTGTAGGTTGCGTTGGCTTAAAGTGGTCAGTATCACAGAAAGGGCAATGGACTTTGCCATCACAACAGTTGTCAGCAACACATTTATCTATAACCACTTCTTGACTAACAGGAATAATACTGACATGTTCCTGCCGTGGCTAGAATAGAAAGAAACAAAAATTCTTATACAATTACTCATAAATAAAGGAGTTGTCTTTTTTTTTGTTAACAAGGTAACATTTATAAATAAAGAATAAGAATTTCTCTATTTTAAAAGTCACAACGTTTTTAATGTTTTTATATGTATTATATTCTAATGTTTTTTCACAATTAATATCCATGAAAAAAAAAGTACTTATCCTAAAAATTAAGTCATTTTAAGAAAATTACTAAAAATTTTAAATTTTTAGTAATTTTCTTAAAATGACTTAATTTTTTCTTTATTTGTTGAGCACCAAACCCGATAACATTAGTCTTTGAGAAACTTTTATAACGGATTTTAAAGAAAATACCAAGTAAAAGTATTTTCAGTTTAACTGAGTTTTCTGACCATTCACATGTCTTTTTTTTTCAAATTGTGTTATTTGGGGTTTTTTTTTCAATTTATAAATAAAGAATGTTTTTACATGGTAACATTTTTAAATCTATATACTTATAAAAATCAGATTGTCATGTTTGTATAAGACTACACATCCTGTAGTTCTTTAAAAAATAAAACCACAATAGTTGTTTTTAAAAATAAAATCTTTTTTTTAATTAGGGCTATTCAAAAAAGAAAACCATAAGTTATTAGAAAAAAAAATGATCCAGACAACTAAAGTTTGCATATGTACGGTAATTTTTCTCTGTATTATGCTTCCTTAGTTACAACAGAGAAAAGCTTAGGAAATGAATTAAGTAGAAAAAAAACATTGACTACTTTCCTCTATACTAGGCTTCCTTAATTGTCTAAGATGCAAAAACGAGCATTGCTTCTAGTAGGTTTTAACCAAAAAAGTAGTTTCTATTGTTTTTATTATGTATTATTTTTTTAGTGTTTTTTTTTCACAAATAAGATCCATGAAAAAAAAAAGTACTTATCCTATTTATATAATTTTAGCGCCTTTCTTAAATGTTTTTGTTGATCTTTTAAAAATATATTTTTCTATCAATATTTTTTCTCAATTTGTTAAGCACCAAACCTCATAACATAATTAAAAATTCTCTGAGAAGCTTTATTATCAGATTTTAAAGAAAATGCCAAGTAAAAATATTTTCAGTTTAAATTTCTGACCATTTATATGTCTTTTCTATTTCAAATTAAAAAAAAAAAACTATATATTTGGTGTTTTTATTCTTATTTTTTCAACTGTATATTTTGTATTTTTGAGTCCAGTAGATGAGGTAAGAACAATTTTAAGTATTATTCGGACTATTGTTCCCATCTTAAGTGTTATTTGTTTCATAACATTTCAACCTAATTAGCCTTGATCTTCCTCAAGTTTTATAACGTGATTATTTTTCTATGTATCCTCTTTTCTAGAAATCTAGTGTTGGTTTTTTTAAATTAAATCATCCACTAAAAATAAAACTTTATTTTGGTTGTATTTTTACAAAATATATATATAAAAACATGTTAATATTGGCAGAAAATTTTGTTAAGTATCTTCTTAATTGTTGATCTTTTGATAAATTATAATAAAACTAAAATTGATTTTTTGGGAATAGAAAATGTAAACTTCCCTACATCATTAAATGTCTAGTGATTAAATTTCTATAGATGGAAAGTCTGTGAATAATGGTAGGGTTAGGGTTAGGGTGAATGTGGGGTGATGAAATGTCAGTAAACCATTATCAACAAAAAAATCAAATATTAATGAAGAAAATTTAACATAGAAATTAGATATACAAGAAATATATGATGAAAGCAGCATCTAGAAAGATGATTGCTACCTCAAGGCTCGTTTCCTGCATCATGCTTACCCTGTGAGTCCTCAAGTGACTTTGAAGACCAGCAGCTGGTCTACAGGGGTGATAACAAACATGGCATACAAAAGTCAAAACTTTGACAGGATTAATTGTAGGTGGATGAGGAACACTGTTTCTGTGCACAGCCATATCTAAGAAATATATATATAATCATATA
>JAUZSX010000030.1:359424-369862 GCA_034780655.1 Idiosepius hallami | reverse complement strand
GAGAAACGAACGCTAAGAAAGTAGACAGTAATGTATGAGATATGCATATATATATTTTCAGAACAAGATTTTCGGAAGGTATTTTTTCAAGATTTTCACGATTTTTTTTTGGGGGGGGCAACTTAATAGAAATTAGATATTTTTCTATGTTTTCACAAACTTTTGGGACAACTTGTATTTTTACGGATTGAAAAAATTCCTTCGCGGGGTCATTCTCTCCCATGCCCTCTATCCGCACACCAAGTTTGAGCCTGCTAGGCCCAGCCATCTCCGAGTCTATAAGGAACATACGTAACCAAAAATCCTAACTACCAAAAGGCTCGCTTTGCTCGCCTTGGGATGATAATAATAATAATAATAATAATAAACAATTTTGTTTTCTTTAACTTTTTTTTTTATAGTTATTTCTCATATCCTATTTGTCTTGTCACATTCTCAGCTGTGGATTGAGTAATTGAATTATGGTAAAAAACTAAGACTTTTTAGCTTAAAACGATGTGATACTTATCTTTTAAAAAAAGCTATTTTATTTTCCCTCTAAAAAGTTAACTCACCATTTCTGCATCTCACAGTTGGGATCACACGAATGATTGACGAATCGTCCAATGTTTCCCATTCGATAACCATCAATCATAGCGCCACCATCTAGATTGAGGCAGTAATGATGTCGTTCTTGAGAATAGTTCTCTGTCATTCGGCGGCGGAATTCATTTTCACTCACCACCTCACCAAGATACTCTAAGATGAACTGCCCTGTAAATAGAAAATAATAATATATGGAATATAATTTTAATATGAATATTTAGCATTTAAATCTTTACAATCAAAGCATTAACATAATAATAATATCATTAAATTTCTTGCAAAAAGTGGTTATTAAGAAATAATTTAAAGATTTATAACTTTTTGCAACTGATTCTAATACTTTGCAAAAAACAATTTTTTTCATACACATTTCTCTCTTTTATGAATACTTAAAATTTCATTATTAAATAAGATGAATTGAGGCTCAATGTGTTTTTTGAACATTACTTGGAATTTTTGCTCAATTTGTTAAGAGTTTTATCAATTTAAAAAATATTTCTAAAATCAATTTTAAAAATATTTTTGGTAACAAAAATGTTTGAGAGTGTTAAAGATATAATTTAGTTCTATTTACCTGACATGAGATGATGTGATGAGCGAACACCATAGCCCCGATCTGGTGTTAAGAACATCTCCAAGCAAGGAGCCCACAGATGTTTCTGAAAACGATTATTCATACAGTTGTCTCCACATGGACAAAGACCAGGAGAACATTCTGTGTAAATCATTCTGTAAAAACAAAGATTAGGTGGTAAAATTAATAGAAAACATTTCATACTTCTGTAAAGAAATTTTATTTAAATCATCAAACACAACAGAACAATAGTAACCACACAATAAATAAACTATTTGATGTAAACAATAATACAAACAACAAAATCTTCACTTTATAAACATAATATATATTTAGTTTAATCATTAAATGAAACAGTTATATACAATCACCTCTTGAATGAAATAGATCAAATAAGCTTTTGTCTTACGAAAACAAAACATCTTCCTTAATTTGCAATGTACTCTATTTATCTGTTTTTATTGTCGTTTTCTATTAATAAAACGGCATCCAAAAGTGGTTTGAGAAAGTTTGAATATGTATGGACACAAAGTATTTTGGTTGGAGAAATATTATTTTAATTTTCAACAAGCCTGTTGATGTTCTGTTTAATAACAAATATTAGTTAAAATAACAATAATCAACAAACCTATTGAGGCACTCCTCTCCACAGCCACTTTTCCCATCTGTTAATCCTGAAGAACAACTACAAGGATGTGGTTCGTACGGAGACACTGGTTTGATATCCACATAAAAATCTATAAAAAACATTAAAAAGAAGTAATGTTATAATAATATGCATTAAAAATTTCTATAAGAAAAACATTATAAGACAAAATTCTATCCAGTGTTTTAGGACTTGCTAATATGAAAAAACAAATACTCAAACTAAAGATTTTTTTCTAATAACTTTCATATGAGAATTTTTGGGAGATCATTTATGAAATATTCACCATTTTCTTTTCCTTTTCAGCAGAAAAATATTTAATTATCCTCCATTTTTTTTGTATAATAGATTTATTAGAAAAATGTTCAAAACATAAAATATTGAATACATTTCTTATTATTATTTTCATAGAAAATATATAGAATACTTTGAAATTAGAACATTTTGGTAGCCTTAAAGGCTAAAAAGAAATTCTGTTTGTTTTGTATGTTCAAATTAATTTTAAAAAACGAATTAAATGTTACCCAGATGACTATTTGAAATTTTTAATTCAAAATCACAAAACCAAAAAAAATTTTTTTTTTTAATTTTGAAAAAAAAAAAATTATATTTTTTAAAAAGATCTCATTAATCAATTGAGCTCAGTTCGATAAATGCATTCAGGGTGTGATGAAATCAATTTGGAATTGAAAACTTGCTTATAAAGAACTATATAAGAGAAAGCAAATGTCAAGTTTCAATATTAAGTATTTAGGGAATATGATTTATGTAGAAATAAAGTTATATTAAAAAAAGCAAAAATTATTACAATGTGAATAAAAAGTATAAAAAGGGATTAAGTATTTTGGGGTATTTGAAACAATTTTAAAAGTAAAGTGGTAAATACTTACTATTTCTGACTTTTCGATAATTTAAATGATCATCTTTTCTAACCAACTGAAAAATATAATAGCAGTCAGTTATTAAGTACCAGATATTATAATCATTTTAACAAATTTTGACAGGCATGACAGTTATATAATAGAGATATGTAAGTATATCAAATTTACTTAGTCGAGCACCAACTCAAGTTAGGCACAAGGCCATTTTTACGTTTATATACCTGGGCTTTTTGCATTCAGTGGTGCCCTTCACCTAGATGAATCGCTCTCTTGAGTTAACGAACCTCATCTGCACAAGGCCCCTAAAGGTGAATGTAATGGTTTTGACTGGGATTTGAACTCATGTACTACAATTTCTATAGTCCAAGCTTTTACAAAAGCTCTACTCTCACTGCTAGATATGTAAGTATATATTTTTTTCAAAATATTACTAATTTT
The DNA here is from genome assembly GCA_034780655.1 of Idiosepius hallami. Taxonomy (NCBI): domain Eukaryota; kingdom Metazoa; phylum Mollusca; class Cephalopoda; family Idiosepiidae; genus Idiosepius; species Idiosepius hallami. The sequence goes on along the minus strand of JAUZSX010000030.1, from coordinate 366,738 downwards.
TAAGAAGCATGAACTAACTTAAAAAACACAAATCTACACGAGACGCAAGGCTAGAAAAACATTGATTCGTTGCTGTAACACCAATGTGAATATGTAATTTAATACATTTTGAGCAAACTAAGCTGTTATTTATTGAGTGAACAAACTATTATAAGAGAGAATAATTTTCCATAAGCAAGAACATTTAATGAATATTGGACAAAAGAAAAATTGACCAATGAAATAAGTCTGTAATCATACTATTATGGGGTGCCCAACTTTCAATGTGCTAAATAGATATTCTATATATCTACAATATATATATATATATATATATATATATATAATTCACTTTTGGACTAAAACTTGAGGATAAACCCTCTTTAGATAGGTGCTAAATTGTAATTTGGCCTAGTGGGTAGGCAGTCTAACTTTGGAATCATAGTACGAGAGTTTAAATCCCAGCTGTTCCATTTGCGCTCTTAATTTGGAGAATACTCTTGGGAAAGGCATTAATTCCCACATTCCATCTAGCTATGGGTTAAATATTGAACATTGTCTTAAAAAAAAAACTATGTGTATCTACAATGATCGTACTTGGCTTAAATGACCTACATAAAGGTTGATATGCCGTAAAACCTCGGGCAGATAGGCTCGTTAACTCAGAAGAGTAGCTCATCTAGATAAAGGGCAACACTGATTATAAAAGGTTTAAGCCACGCTGTAAAACACAAACAAACAATAAATATTACAAAAAGAGTTTTTCTAATAATTTTGTCTACAAAAGAAAAATCATTTATTCAGAAAAAAAAAAAGTTCATAAAAGTGAACATGATGTAAAAACAAAGAAAGCTAAACCCAAAAGTTACCTGATTGTTTTTGTACAACCACCAAATATCATATGGAAGCTGGAAATCAGATATTTTTGTACACAAATCCTTTCCATGATGAAGAGGTACTGGTAATCCAGGGTCTATATTACCATTTTGCTGAGATGTTCGATCTCTAGTCTTTAGTCCCGGCTTGCAACTCAATCTACAATTTTGAAATAATTTATAATTATTAATCTAGAAAAATCAGAAACCAATGTTTCATTGAAATATTACATTTTACTTGACAACTATACAAATCATTAAAAAGAAGATTAATTTTTTTAAAAATTTACATTGAATTATATGATAGATATCTATTTACTTAAAAAATCAGATCGTGTTTGCATAAGACCCTATATTCTGTAACTCTTTAGATAATAAAAACAAAAAAGTTATTTTCAAAAATCCTGATAATATATATAGTTCTCCAGAACAAGAAATTACAATAGATATTTTAAAAAATGAATCAGGCCACTAAAATTTGCATATGTACGGTAATTCTTTTCTATATATTAGGCTAATTTAAATACCTTAGAGAAAAGCTTCAGAAATGAAGTTAGTAAAAAAAAAGCATTAAAAATGAATTTATTATTAAAAAAAGCATTAACTGCTTTCAGATATAATAGTAAAGCTTCCTTGATTAACTTAGTGACAAGTACTTAGTGCTTTTGCAAAGCAAGGCAATACTTCTAGTACTTTAAAAAATATTTTACTTTAAATAGTAAATTTTCAAATTTAGGTAGATAAAATATATACAAAATAAACGATATACTATGACACACTGCAACCTTATCAGGCAGTAAGAGCCACTGAAACATCATATAAGTTAAAACTAGTTAAGTACACAAGTTACATGTTAATGCAGGAAAAAGGGTTTTCCGGCATTAGATATAAAATTATTAAAAGCACGGAAAACTCAATGTCTAACAAAGTTTTTAAGATCAGCGGTATGTGGTTGTGCTCTACGTGTATTTGAAATCTTAACTGATGAATCAGCATTCAGTGCCAACCTCCCTACTCTCCAGACATGGCTCCTTGAGACTTCTGGCTGTTTCCAAAATTGAATCTGATTTCAAGACTACGAACACAAACTACACAATTGTGATGATGTATGCAAAACAAAATATATATATAAACATGAAAATTGGTTACTCAAAGAGTGGGTCACTTCTATGCAGCTGACCTAACTAGATCTGTGTCATTCTAAGCCATGAATACTAATTTTGACAAGGACCTGTCAATGAAGTAATAACAAACACTACAAGTTGACCAAGAGTTAAAACGCACTTTTACGAAGAAACTACTACAATCGCTAGAGTCATCTGTGAATAAAATATATATATATATATATATATATATTTTCATGATTCCTGGTTGTTTGCAATTTCTTTCTTAAGTTGTCTATAGAATTTAATCATCACAATATGCAATACATGTAATGAGTTTTTCAATTAACACTCAGGGCGTACCATCTGGTTAATGTGGGATGTAGAATTAAAAGGCTCTGAACAAAGCCAAGTTTCTGTCTTCATCTTTGTCCACATGCCTCTAATTTTAGCAGGACACCAAAGTACCCAGCATTGAGATAGAAAAATGAATAGTCTCTAGCCCAAACGGAAGATGTACAAGGTCACCAGAAACAAGGCAAGTGGTATCTGTATTATTTGGGGCATAGGAATTTTCTCCATCAATTGTATCATATCTAAAATAAAGCTTTTTCGGACATCCCTCATCAGGGCTAAATTGATAGCACAGATGACCCAAAAAGAAAGAAATAGTGTGAGAAGAGGTATATTTGTAGAATAGGGCAGAAAATCCTATTTATATTAGAAGTATTGGAAAGTAAAGTTCGTATGATGTATGATAGGTAATTTAAAAAAAACAAAAAAAACAAGAATATTTATAATGCCAATACATTTCTGTTATTCCTTCTTGAGGACATACTTATTATTGATTTTATTTTGTCCACAAGATTTTAGTATGGACATCGGGTGTTGCTTAATTAAGAAATGTAAGTTTGAAAAAAAGAAAATCTTAAGATTATAGACGCATTTTTTATATTTTAGAATTTTCTCATTTTCAAGCTTACATTTTTTAATCAAATAACACTTTATGTTCACATTAACATTTTGTGGACAAAATAATTGGAATAATAAGTATGATGAGGGTATAAGTGAAATATGTCACCATTATAAATATTCTTGTTTTTGTTTTATCAAAATCTCTTTTACCAAACAACATATGTATAGTTAAGCCAAATCAAAAATAAACCAGACATTCATGGCTTGTACTACTTACCTATTTTGACCTATCCATCTTTCTCAAGACAAACAATAGTTTTCATATTAATATATGACTTGGCAGTTATTAAAAAATGTTATATTTCAAGTAAAAAAAACAAACTGCCCTTAAAAACTTGAAATATAAAATTTTACAGAATCAATAATTTAATCAATAATTTTTAATCTAAAAAATTCACCCAAATAATAGTTATTGGTTTGAAATTTTTAGTTGAAATTTTGTAGCATTTTCTATTTACTAAAAATTGAAGCAAAGAATGTCATTTCTTCAAATGACTGCAAAAACAGTACACAGTTCACAGTTCAGACTATGAACAACCAGAACTGATGATATTGTCTTCACCTCCATCTCCCCCTCCGTTGACAACTTCATTATGATCTCATTGTATCAGAAATGAAATTTTTTTTCAATTAATTTATTTCATTCATATTTTTGTCTGGCAACCATATGCTATATGCTCATTTTAATAGAACTTATGCACTATTCATTTCGATTACCTAACCATGGACTGGCCCAATGGGCATATAAACAGTCACCTACGTTGCTACGACAAGCTAACCGGATGTCGGTCGATTACTCTACCACTAACTACTTTCTGTATTACTAACTTACTCTGCTATAAACTCTCTATCTACCTATCACCTTGTCATTTGTTCCATTATTAATTACTAACCACTTGGCAACCACAACAGTTTTTTAATGACTATGATGAGCCCTAAAAATTATGTTTAGTATGTCCTTGATCAGTTGATTGGATTAGAGTTTTATGCTAATTTATATCAGTCATTTAATTAATTTGTTAAATAGAACTTATGATGAATGTCAAATGCTAATATTGAAGAATGTAAAATATAAAATTATCATTAAAAAATTATATAAATCAAAATAAAAAAAAATGTATATCTTAAACATATACTTACTCATAATTCCTATAATATTCATAATATATACCAACTCTCTGATACTTTTTCTTTGGTAACTGAGATGGTATATCAGAATGACAATCATCGAAACCATCATGAGATCTTTTAGGGACACTGAAAAAAAATTAAATTTTATAGTCAGAATAATGGAATCAAAAGTAAACAAACATCATCAACCATACAATCTTAAAAAATTAGTATTTGAATAAAATCTGATAATAGCAAGATCTTTAAAATGGTTAACACTTGTAATATTAATATCTAGTATATTTTGAGTCAATCTCAGCCATTAGTATAATGTCGAGAGAAATAGTAGTTTGGAAAATGATTGCTTTATTACTATTTTAACCCTAACCCTAAAATAGAATTTAACTTTTTTTTAAAAATGTAAAAATGGGAATAAAATTTTTAAAAACCCTAAAATAACAGAATACAGCAATAAACAAAGATTTTTTGAATGCCGATAAAGAAAAAAAAAATACAATGGAAAAATATTAATGAAAATGTAAATAAAATTGCCTTGATTTAACAATTGAAAAATGAATCTGTTAAAAAAATTGAAACTATCAAAAAAGAATTATCATTTAAAATATATCTGATTATTCAATATAGGTACTTGTTCATTTTATGATTCACAAAATACTCATTTACATAATAAGATTTAACCGTTAAAGTTTTGTTGCAGAAGTCAAATTCATAACCACTGACAAGTTCACACCTTATACTCAATTTCAATTGAATAGCCATTTTTTTTTCTTGTTACAAAACCAGATGTATCTTTAATGAATGAAAGGGTCCACAACTATTGGTCGTCATACACAGTTTAATTTGCATTTCAATTTTAATACTATACTTGATTACTTTCATGTAGCATCATAGAGTTACTATTTTTTAGTGCCTTTTTTTTGTGAAAATGATTAAAGTTTCCACCCTGAATGACTCATTAGCATACATATAGTTCAATGGGTAGAAGTATTAAGTTGAATGAGAAAGATGTCTCTTCTAAGGGATTAAGATATAAATAGTAGTGTGTGCATCGGCATACTGATCTCTACAGGTTTAGCTGGCTCAACCACTGAACACACACAATTCACTGGTGAGTCTTATGGGAATTTCGAACTTCACAAGCGGTCCCCGGCTTCATGTATAGATGCCTGTCTAGCCAGACTTTGGATGCATCTACCCAGTGGTTTAACCGCACCCCCGACACTAACATGGGTATTTCCTGCCCTGGTGCAAAAATACAGTACCTTGTATTCTTAAATGGTCACCTATCTAACTACTGACCAGGCTTAACTTTGGTGATCTGACGAGAACTGGTGTCTTTAACGTAACTGGACCATATTAGTGGTCAAGTAAAACAAGCGAAAAAAGTTGAAATAACAGAAAAATTTTGAACCATTTATTTGTGTAATCATAAAGGTCATTTTGGTTGTAAAATTTATAAATATTATTTCATTGTCTAGATATTTTTTAACACATTTCGTAACCAACAATCCTCATATAACAAACCCTTAAATGTCTTTAAAAACTACAAATTTAGTAAAACTATTAATTTTACTTATATATTGGTTAAAACGTTTTTTATTTCCACATCATTTCAAGTCTATATAGTTAAATATTTTCTTTTATGTTCTAAAATTATTGTAGAATCCACCTTCCAAAATATGCTCAACTATGAACAAAACTTCTTTTCAGTATATATCAAAATTTTAATCCATAAATTTTCAAAAAAATTTTATTGTAAAAAAGATTTCTAATAACATACAAACAGATTAAAATTAACAATAATTCAAAAGAAAGGGCCACAATCAATATCCTAATAGAATACAGGTTTGTTTGTTTTGTGATTTATGGCATATCAACTTTTTAAATTCATTTAATGCCGAGAACAATCATATTATGTATACACGTTTTTATATTTTAATATCACAATGTAGAACTATTTAACCAATAATTGGAGGGAATTTGGATATTCATACTTTTCCCAAGGATATTAGTCCAGTTATGAATGCAAATTGAATGACTTGGATTTGAACTTGCTTACTATGATTCCAAAGCCGGACTGCCTACCCACTAGGCCAAATGGGCTTTCCCAGAATACAGGTAAAATTTTTCAAAGCATAATGGAAAAATATCATTTGAAAAAAATAAAAGATATAGATTTAAATATACATTTAAACATACAATAAATCTGTAAGAGCATCTATAAAAGAAGAAGTGTTCAAATACACAGTGGAACAAATTTGGAAGAAGTTCACGGAAGTTAGCCTTGCCTTAAACAAGAACAAGTTAGAACGAAAATCTGATAAGATAAATGTTTTAAGGTTATCAAATATCCAAAGATGGTCTATCACCTAATGATAAATGAACAAAGAAAATTGTGTATATACAGAAATAAACAAAGACAATCAAAATATAAAGGCAAACAAACTCTTACAGTAAAAATATACTCAGATACAATGAATGCAATTGTTTGCCAAATGGCAAACAATGGCCTTTAGAAGTTTATAAAAGACATTGACAAGGAAGTTAGAGATAAAGATCTTTGAAAAAAAGGTTATGACCTGAATGGACATACTATAGCAGCAATATAGTTACATGAAGAGACTAAGAAAAAATGAAACTGAGATCATATCATTTTTTTGTTAGGAAGTGTATGGTATGAGTTGGCATACTAACCTCTGCAGGTTTAGCTGTCTCATCCACTAAACACACACAATTCAGTGTTGAGTTTCATGGGCATATAAACTTCACAAGCAGTCCCTAGCCGCATGTATTGATGCCTATCTAACCAAAGACTAAAGGTGCATCAACTCAGGAGTTTCACCTGGGTATTTCTCGCCCCAGCGCAAGATACAGTACTTAGTATTCTTAAATGATCACCCATCTAATAACTGATCAGGCTCGACGTTGCTTAACTTTGATCTGATGGGAACCAGTGTCTACAATGTGACTTTACCGTATATCATTTTGTTAGACAATTGGTTCACTTTTATCAATAAACAAAAACAAGTTATTACATATTGAAAAATGTCATGGAATTAAAAAATAATGCACTTAAGTCCTTTGTAATCAAAACAGACGGTGAGGCAATCTGGTTGATATTTTAGTAAAAACTAAAACGAATTAAGTAGATGTGTCGCACGCCTCACGAGAGCAGCAAACATGAGAGCAGGAACAACGGGTGCGACATACCCCCAAGGCTCGCAGTCATTACGAGTGCTAAATTCATGAAC
>JAUZSX010000030.1:307077-359324 GCA_034780655.1 Idiosepius hallami | reverse complement strand
CCTTCACAAATAACAAAGTCCTGTGTGGTTGTCTGACACCCATACGTGGTTTGATGACCCTCATATGTCGAAATCGACGGGAGAATCCATCATATATATATATACACATACACATATACAAATATATATATTGACAGAGACCCAAGTCAGTAAGAGAGATGGATTGATAGATGAATATTTCAAGTGTGTAATGATTTTATAATTAATCCTAACAATCATTTTGTTAATTTTTTTTGCATTACAACATGTGAAGCCAACAAGCTTTGCGGCCCTTAGGGAGCTTGCGCCCCCCCCGCAATTGTGGAGGTCCTATGCATGGCTCTGCATAAGATATCATAGATGAAGTTTTAATTTAATATTCTGAATATCTTTTTTTTTCTTTTTCTATAGAAAGGATTTATAGTACTTAATGAACATTTTAAAATACAACAATTTAGTTTCAATGAATTGTTAGTGGTTTGTAGTATATAAAGCTCAAATAATCAATCAGTTCACCTAATTAGTTCCTATTATTATAATTCTTTTTTTTTTCTTTTTTCAGTGTTATCACTGAAAGAGAAATGACTTTAAATGACTTCAAATTCATTTACTACATGGAATATGCCCATCGTATGTGGGGTCGACTGATTGGTGTTGCATTTATATTGCCGGCAGCATATTTCTGGAGGAAAGGTTATTTCTCTGCTCGCATGAAGCCCAAGATTCTTGCTCTAACATCCCTTTTAGGGTTTCAGGTAAGCTTTAAAATAAACCTCTCTTCATTATTAGTCAAGCAGGCAGAGAGGCTTGTAGAGTATAATTGATAGCCAGATCAAATTTACAGTGAATAATTGCAATGGGCCTATTTACAGGCCTGCGCGAAGTGTCTGTAAGGACCAATACTGTATAGGAAAGTCCTTCAGACACCACTGATTAATAAATAAAATACGGACACATATGATTTTTTACCTTGTGGATTGATGAGATACTAATAGTGTTCATTAAAAATGTAAACAAACTTTTGTTACGTTTACTGACATAACGTTTACTGACATAATGGTGATAACACACTTAAGTTTCTGATACTCTATATAAGATTAGTGGAGAGTTTGGGTACAACCAGAACCTAATCCTGAAGTTATGAAATCATTAATAGTCACAACTAGTCCTTTTGATAAATATAAAATATATATGTGATAAAATTTATCCCGAACTGACCAAATTACAATTAAATGAGGTTAATATTTCTAAGAATGCTGAACAAGTTATGCATAGCAGCTTCTATACTATTGACAGAAACTCTGCTAGTTCTCTAGGTGGCCCTACACCCACTAATATTTAGTGAGTAGCACTTTGCCATTGTGTGGGCCACATTCTATATGTGCTTATGTCATGTTGCATCATCATGTGCCATCAGGACCTAAAATTGACTGTTTGTTTGAAACAACTGTACAAAACATATTCACTCATCATCTAAATTGCTTTAAGAAAATAAATATTTGACAAGAGCAAGAATTTTGGAAAAAACCTAAAGGTAAATATTTCTAAAAAAAAATAAACTATAAAAATTTATTCAAAAAAGTAGCAAATTGTCTTTTTATAATGCTATATTTGGAATGATTTTTTATGCCATGGACACATTTTAGATGCTTTTTCATCCCAAAACTGAATGAAATCTTTGAAGGGAGTACTGCTGCTATTATAAAGCTTTGAACCTATCATAAAACAAATTCTTTTATTATAAGTAAGTACGATAGACAAATAGATACCAAACTGGAATATAAACAAAGTCTGTTAGAAGGGTAATAAACCTTTTTATTGATTAATGAAAAAAAAAAAAAACTAACATTAGTTGCAAGAGGTTGAAATAGTGTTACACAAAATCTTCAAAACTGAAAAATTCTTTTTACATTTTTCTAAGAAATAATCATCTTCAATTTTAAGTATCTCACTTTAACATTCTATCAAATAACCAGATCTTTGTTCACCAAAATCAATGGATGAGCCTACAATATTTATGAATATGCATGATTTGAGGAGTTTTTTGGGCTAACTCCCCGATCATTTTTATGGAATTATATTGAAATTATAATAAAACTATTCTAAACAATCTTAAAGAGCAAGCTTAATAGAAAATTACTTCTTCAGATTATGAATGTTATTAACCAAGATAATGATTTGAATTTGAATTGAAATATTTCACTAAGACAACATAAACCTAGAAATAAACATTTATCCTTGTATTAATAGAAATATACAAACTGCAAAAGCCAAATAGAAGAAAAATATTATTTTGTAATTTGAGTTTTATATCAATGTGTACCCAAGTAAAAACAAAGTTTTAAAAAGAAAATGACTAAATATTGTATTTACTTGGTCCAAGCACAAATCCAAATTAGGCACAAAGCTATTTTTATGTGCTCTTTATATCCCTGGGGTTTTGTAATCAGTGTTATCCTTCACCTAGATGAGTAACTTTCCCAAGTTAACAAACCCCATCTGCCAGAGGCAACGTAAGGTAAAGACTGGTTTTGACTGGGATTTGAACTCATGTAATATGATTCCAGAGCCCAAGCTTTTACCAATGTTCCAGTTTGCTGCCTAAAGGATGATTAAATATGAGATATTCTATTAGATCAGGATAACTGTTGTTACTTTTAAATAATTTAGATAAATACAAGTGACAAAAAATACATCAAATAACAATCTAAATTGTTTATTTGTTTTATTGGTTGATACATTTAAAACAACTTCAAAAATTCTTGAAACACAACCTAAATCAAAAGCACAATTAGCTGTAATGATTGAACAGAATGTCTGCTGAGGAAGATTTTGTGTTTTATGCTATTATCAGAAACTCATACATAACTATAGATAAACAGATCAAAAAGATAGGTTGAGTTAGGAGAAATGAAGATACATAACTACAATAAATCAAATCATTTTTATATATTTCTCATGTACAGCCTAAATGGTATAACAATAATGGTATGTATATGACAGGAAATCTGTCAGTTAATTATTAGGAAAAATGATTCAGATTTGAAAGGATTTTAATTATAAAATTAATGAAAAACTGGCTGCGACCACCATTATTATCATTAAGATTTAAGGATTTTCAAGAGAAACACCTGTGATTCCAGCTAAAATTCCTAGACAATTTGAAGTGGTTCAGGCAGTCTTCGGAGCCATTGATGACAGTTAACATCTAAATATGGTAAATTTCAAGATAGTAGCAAAATCTGACCCGATTTCCATATTGAAATTAATGGGCGGGACCAAAAATAGGATGGAAACGCCCACAAGTATATAAAGCAGAGTTAGGAAAATTTTAGTCAGTTAAGTTTTAGAGTTTCCAGTTTTGCAGTTCAGTTTGAAATAGAGGGGTCTAGTCTCTGGGCTAGAGAACCTTTGGGCCCTGTGGCCAGCCAAAATCTAAGTCCATTGAAGACATAGTAACAAGCAGCCATCTCTCTCCATGCCACCAACGCTTATGCCAAGATAGAAATAAAACATCCAGATTAAAAGGAGAACCAGCTTTGTTTGTTTGATTTCACCTGTCTTTGTTTTTGTCTTCATTCTGAGTTCCTCTTCCAGCTTTCCAACCCAACCTTGTAACAACCTCTGCAGAATTGACGGCAAGCAAGAAGTTATGCAAGTGATACACCCTAGGCCCTGCAGACATTAATGTTACATAACAATATTGTTTAATTTTAGAACGCTTTAGTTTTATAAATTATAAATTTTCAGAATTTTGAATTTCAGAAAAATGAAAGTTTTTATAATTTAGAAAAAATCTGCACTTAACAGAGCACAGAAGAAGCTAATTATAAAATCTTCCTTAGTTTTCAGACCATGCGATTTTTAAATCCATTTAGAATTCCCATGACAAAAAATAAGCAAATGCATATGTATCTCTATAATCAAACTAGTTCCGATTTCATTCCCTATTAGTGAAAAATAAACATTTTTTTGTTGACACATACACTGAACACAGCTCACTTGAATATATAATTCATTGTATGATAACGAAGTTAAGAGAAATAGAAACCAATTAAGTCTGATAAGAATCAAAATACTACTTAAGAACAATTAACGAGAACAGGTGTACAAGATAGCTGACAATTATAATTTTCAAATCAAATAAATTAACTTTGATACTTTTGTCATTTTGCTGAGTAATCTACACAGAAGCAAAAAAAAAAAAAAAGAATCACATAACTTTTATATTATTAGAAAATGAGGAGAGTTAGAACTTTATAACAGTAAAATAAGTCATAATTAAGGACTATCATGGATTTAGCCATTTGCTATATAAGCACATTAAAACAAGTGAAGCATGCATGGTCCCCTGTGAGTGCACAGTGAATGAAGCACACAAAAAAAGATATACATATTTTGGACAGAAACATTAAATAGGCCCCAAAAGGGGTGTTTTTATCACTAAAATCCCCAGGGGACACAAAACAGAATTTTGTCACATACTGAATTTACGTTTGGCACAATTCCCTCCACATTTCGCACAAGTTCCAGAAAAATCTAATGAATGGATCAAAAGTAATGGGGGAAAAAAGTGTCATTTTTGGCCATTTTGAGGTGTTTTGGGCCATTTTTAGGCCTCTGGGGATGCAACGAGAATTTTCATAATAAAATGTTTTTACTATGCACATCTATAAATTGAAAGAAAAAATGGACAGTCATCTGGGAATAGCCCGAACGCACAGACAAACGCAGGCGTGCCACTGAAAACAATGGTCCTTCTTCGATAAATTTAGTGGACTCTTAACCCCTTGTTAAGAGGTTACAATATGAACATAGAGTCGGGTAATATATACAAGTGATTAAACTATGTAACTTTGCTCAAAGACAGAAAATGTCTGGCTTCCATAGAGTCAAGATGAGTCCATTATGACATTGGTATAGTGCTGTAAACTACCCCAGAACAGGGACCAACAAAATTTATAACTTTATTAAATATTGAAAAAGCTGAAACAGCCTATGTATGGATAAAATGCTTTGAAATGCACCATAGAAAAATGTATTCATGAATGGCCAAGAAGCATGCAAAAAGTCTTTAAACTATTGCAACATGTGAAACCATAATAAAAATTTTAATAATTGAACAGAAGGGTTGAACTGAATGGAGCAAATTTTTTGAGTTACAATAAAAAATTGAAATAGAGATAATAAGCTATTGGTAGATATAGAGATTGATTGATTGACTGATTTATTTAACCAGCATATTGACTCTCATTAGGTCATTAAATGGTGAAAACTGTTTTAATTGCTCTACCTAGTTTACTTGTTTTACAGTTTTTGCTTGTTTATGTTTTGTTTTTGTTCTTTTGTTTGTTTTTTAAAGATGGTTGTTTGTCTTAATTATTTTTTGGGAGGAACTAAGTTATTTGTTATAGTTGAGGTATTTTTTTAAAGGTTTTATATTCTTAGGTATAGTCCAGTCTCTCTTAAAAATAAAGATATAGAGATTTCACTGCTTGAAAACCAGTAGAAAACATTTTGAAAAAGACTATAGAAAAGATATTAATATTGTATATATGTCTGGGAAGAAATGGAATAAATAGATAAATATTTATATATTTAAATATTTATAATGGAGAAAAATAATTATTTTCTATTGATTAATTAACAAAAGAAAAGAATGAAAAAAAAGACAAACAAGCACTATGCAGCAAGGAGTGGGGTGATAAGTTATAATAAATTAAAACTATTCAATCAATTAAGGGTAAAAAAGCATCATAAAATGTTTCATAATAAAGTTAATTCATAAAACAATATTTTTAGTAGTGATAGCAGTGGAATTTATTCAAATCTAACTCTTTTGACTCCTCAAACCCAATACTTTGGATATTCCACAGTAAAACACATTATCTCATATGGAGGTGTACAGACTTTTCATCACCCAACTATTATTAATTATTAGACTTTTTAATCACATGGCTTTTTCATCATGTAGATGCTTAATCAAACTGAGAATTTTAATCACTTGGGGTTTTCTCAAGGCATTTATAATAATTATTATAATTTAAAGAAAACTAAAAAGATTTAACTGTTAGAAGATATTTTTTGTGCATTAATATTAAAATAAAAACAATCTACCCTAATCACCTCTAAAAAATTAAATAATTTAGAAATTTCAGAAAGTCATTAACTTGGACTGATACCACTAAAAGCTTTAAGATATAAAAGCTAAAATGTTGAAACTACGAAGCACATCCCAAAAGTAATTTCTCTTAATTTGAATGCAACCCGAATGGATCAGGACATTGCAAATTGCATTATGATTAATGAACCTATGCATACATGACTTGAAAGTTTGATCTCTCTGTTGTAGATATTGATGATGTGAGGCTCTAAAAAAACAACCTCTTTCATGAACGTTAGAAACAAAGATGCGTCATTAAACTATTCAATGCAGAAAAAATTGAACTGATCCACATTTAATGGTGCCTGTTGAATGTTTTTGAAACTGATGCAGATAATGTCAGCACAGTTAGGATATAGGTTTATTGATTTCAGATTGATGCTCTGTATGCAAAAATGGAGTGCTTTGTTCATCACAGGCAAAAAGTGCATTAGGAATTGTGGTGACTATGTAGAAAAATAAATTCTGGAGCACAAAAGGTCTCTTGTTTTAATGGCACCACTATTGTCTTTGTAGCTCTTCAACTTTTAAAAATAACTGTAAAAAGTAGGTGGCATTACTTTTGGAACAAACCTTGTATCAAAACCAGCAAAGGATACTATTCAAAGTATATAAGCAAATAATGATTATCATTTTTAATCTTATAAACAAAACAGTAAAATTTTAATTATAAATTTCATTGATATATATTAAATTTTATAATGGTTCAAAAAGTATTAAAGGATGTTATCTTTTTGTCTTTGTTGAGATTTCAAAAGAAATTTATAAAGAAATATTTACCTGGTAATACAATCTTGCCTTCTTCTTTTAGGTTTTGTACTGCTAATATCTCCAGTGGTACTCCGTTTACGTTTCCTGTGCATAGTTGACTGTGGCTCATTTTCTGACTGGACAGATTCTATCACAGATTCATTGGAAGCGTCCATACTAGTTCGTCCTTCTGAGTCCATATTGCACATTTCATTATTATTTTCCTTATAAATCACAGCTGGTTTAGTCTGCTGACCATCCATGGTCGCTCCATTCATATCATCAATATTAGCCAATTCTGTTTGCGGTTTTGGCTTTTGTGAATTCTCACTGCACAATAACCGATCAGCCTTAGTCCTTGCCTGGCCAGCTTTGTGCAAACGCTGAACACTTTGGTTAACAAGTTTACGCTTTATTTTCTCAACAGCATTTTTTGAATCAGGCGAATGTTCAGGAGACAATTTGGGTTTCCCTCGACCTGTTCTAGAACTACTTACCTGTGTTTGTAATGTATGACATTCTATGCAAGAATCACTATTCTTTAGAACATCTGGTGGTGGTGGTGCTAACTGTGACTTAGAATAATTAAGTTCATGGCTACACTGAGAGCTGCCATCAATGTAACTCTCGTGAGTTACTGACTCATGACAGTTTACAGAAAAATTTCCTGTGTAGCTTTCTGTTTGTTTGGCCGGACATGGAGTTTCAGATAATATGACAGAAGAATCTGTTTCCAATTCTGAATCTCTAGACAATTGGAGAGTAGACATTTCTCCTACACAGTTTGTTTTCGGACTGGTTGTTAAAACTGCATGGTTAGACAATTTATTGGTATCATCTACAGCAGTGATGGCAGCTTGCTTTCTGGAACATTTAGTACGATTTGGTGTTGCAGCTGGTGTTGTTGCTGATGCTTGTGAATCAGATAAAGAACCATTTAAAACTGGCTCTTCATTTAAGACAGGAACTTTATCACTTTCCAAAGAAGCTGAATAACTGGCAACAGATGATGGTTCAACTTCACAAGATTGTTGCTCTCTTTCAAGGCCTTGAAATAAAAGTAATAGTTTTTATAATTACAAAAATCAATTCTTAGATTTTATTATATCTCAAACACAAAGAATATATTGAAGAAAAAAATTTCTAAAATAAAAAATATAAAACATATAGGCATTTTGGTATCTTTGGTATTTAAAAAAGTAAAGAAATATAGCAGTACAGAAATGGTTAAAACAAAACTAAAAACATTATTTTTTTAAGTAGTTGCAAAAAAGTAGCCAACGTTTATCAAGTACTGACAATAATCTTTGGAGATAATAAATTGATTGACCGAAAAAATCAACCACAAAAAGAAATAATATAAAATGTAAATGATATTACAAATAGCTGTTATTTCTACATTTCTAATTTATTAGAACAAAATACAAACTTATATTATTATAGGCACAAATCAAATTTAATCAAAAAACGTGTAAAACAAAAAAAAAACATAAAATATTATCATATACCTGAAGCTGCAGATAACAAATCGTCAAAAGGTAATGGATGTTTCCTAGGCCTTCCAACTTTACGCTTCTCAGGAGTCTTTGTGCATTGGTGCACCAAGTCAGGTTTTCCACTTGACAGACCACAGCTCATGCCAGCAGATGATTGAACACTGGAAAAGAGTTTGTGTCTCTTCTTTGGTGGCAAACACTGCTGGTTACACATCTTCAGCTCCTCACTGGACTGGCACAGATTTTCTTCAGAGGCACTTTTCCGACGGACAATTTTACTTTTTTCTTTAGAGACTTTTTCTCCCGATTCTTTCCGAACTTTTTCTCCACTCTCTTTCCGAATCTTTTCCAGAGAGTCTCGACGGACTCTTTCTAAAGACTCTTTCCGAGGTTTGTCCACCAATTCTTTGCAAACCTTTTCCTGAATGTGTCCGCTGGCATTTTCTTTGCCAGGCACTTCAAGCGAATCTTTATTGACTTCATCATCTTTTCTATTGCTTTCTAATACTTTCACCACCTCAGTTGCTTCCGGTGGTTCTTGTACAGTTTTATCACTATGCACTGAATCTGAAACCTTTTCTTGCAATTTATCTGAGGACTTATTTTGCTTTGGATGTGACAAGGGTTTTCGGTGAATCTTTGGTAAAGATTTCTCTGGTAAAGATTTTTCTAGCACTTTTGAAACTTGATTTGAGTCTACTGTATTCACAGTATCCTGGGGAATTTGGTCGTTAGTGACTTCATCACTACAAACCTTGGCACCATCATCACGACCGTGATTGTTATTTTGACTAGGTGCACCTTTCAAATATCTTGTATTTAAATCATTCGTAGTGTTACTAGTCAGATCTTTCACAGTTTTATCTGTTACATCTTTCCGCCTCCTGTCAAGAGATCCTTTTCGTCCTCTGTCCATAGATGTTGTCTTTTGAACCTTGTCTAATGATGACACTTTAGGAGCACGATCTAATGAGGATCCTTTTCTTAATCTCTCTACTTCACGACTTTCTTTGTTAACTTTTTCGTGAATTTCTTTTCGATTCTTAGAATTTGGTTCCTTGTGTGCCACTCTAGTCTCTTGTTCTTTCTGATGTTTTTCAATGGATTCTTTACGACATCGATCAGAATTCTCTTTCCGATTCTTCTCTTTCATCTCTTTGCGTAACTTTAATTTTTTAGGCTTTTCATTAGACTGATGGAATGGCTGTTGTACAGTTTGGGCGGGACTTAAATGAGGGGGAAACTGATATGATGGATCATCATGTGGATAATCCGAAGAAACTGGATTTGAGGGGTACGGAACTTGTCTCTCTTTCTTTTTCTTTCTATTGATTATCTTTGCCAGTCGGAATATACTCGGCATTGGTTTATCTCCAATATTAAACCTCCTGATTTGATCCAAAGACTCAGAGATGATCAGGCTGTCAAACTGTCCAATTATTACATCAAGGTCTGCTAAAAATACTGGATCAACAATATTTTTATGCTTCGAACGAAAATAAAGCATTCGCTTCTTCTTTTTCTTGTTTATTAATTTGCGATTTGTGTACTGACGAGTGAACTTTTTAAATGACTGGGAATGAAAGCCTGTTTTGGAAACAGTCTGATCTTTATCGGATATGGTTGTAGCTGTAAACATGGAGAACGTATTTCCTTCTGTAGTAAAACATGGTTGATTCAAGTGAATGTTGTTAGAGGTGAATGAAGCAAATGAGGCTTTAGATTGCATATTGACATTTGATGAGAAAGAATTGCGCAGGAAACTCTGTGAGCCAGATGCTTGAATGTTTTTCTTTTTCCGGCGCCCCCGTCGTGGTCTGCGCATCATGACATGAAGCTTAGGCCTTCGAATTTTCGGAGCTACTCTGGTTGGCTTTGGTTCCTGCTGCATGCAGACATTAACTAACGTTGGTTCAATAGTATCCAAATTATCACTGAAATTGAAGTCATTAAAATCTTCAGTCTCGTCCTGTCCATGAAACTGAGATTTGATAGAATCATGGACACTTCTGATCAACGAATCAAAATCACCTTCCTCTGGTGGCATTTTCTGACCAAAGCCAGTACGGCGCTTACTTTCAATTACCTCTGTAGTCTCAGGTTCTACTCCATTTTGAGAACTTTCTTCTAAATGTCGGGAACGCTTATTCTCTAGGGGTTGCAAAGCATTATCAGTATTATTTTTCCTAGGTCGCCCACGCGGACGTTTCACTGGAGATGACATTCCTTGTTTTTGACTACATAACTGAACGCGAGTAGATTTGCGAGCCATTTTATTTGGACTTAAACAATCATTTGAAATGGCATTTTGCAACTTCTTCTCTGGTTGACAATGTGTTGTTCTAGCAAGTTTCTCAGACCTGAAGGCTTTTGTTACTAATGTTTTGTTTTTAGAACCTTTTGGTCGGCCAGGTTTTCTACGTATTTTAATGCCGTTTACTAAATTGTTCACTTCTGAATTTCTACTTTCACTATTACTTTTTGAAGCAGGGTTTGTGTTTTTTTCAGGTTGTGAAGATTTCGCCTCACCAGTACTATTAAGAGCACCAGGCTCAAATGTTGATTTTGTACAAGATTCGTGAGAATTGGTTGTCACTGACGATTGGATACCTACTTTTTTATGTTTCGTGATTCCAGACTTTTTAATTTTGGGTTTTGGTACATTCTCCACATTCTTTGGAGCTGCTGCTGCTGCTTGCTGAGCTGCTTTAGCTTTTTGAAAGCATTCCTCGGCTAATTTCACAAGATCATCTGAAGGGTTCTTTTTATTAGATGTCTCTTTCGGCAATTTCAAGCATTTCTTGGCCTTTTTAGGTCTGGGAACCTGCTGTAAAGGATCAGGCAGAGAACTTGTTGTAACACCAGCAACATTGGATGTTTCATTCTTTTTTTCTGGTGTGGATTGTTGTTCTTCTCTTCTGCTTGGCACCGGTTGCAACACACTTTCTTTGTTTTTCTTTGATACAGAAATTTCTCGAACCTTTTTCCCTTTTGCAAGTTCAGTATTACTATTCTCTACCGGTGGCAATGTTTCTAGCTTTTCAACTTCAGATTGTTCAACAGAAACTTTTGATAGTTTGTCAGTACATTTTGTTCCGGGTGGAACACCAAATTTTTTACTCATATTTGTAACCCCCTTTTTCTTAGTTAGTAGTTGTTGATTCGTAATGCCATTCTCTTGGTGCAGTTGAGAAACCAAGTTATTAGCTGCTTTTTTTGATAAGTTTTTCACTTTTTCCACATTGCAGAGCTTCTTAGGTACAAGGCTTTCTTCATCTCTTTTAGTTTTGATAGACAGCTGCGTTTCTGGCTCAGAAAACGTTTGTGGTTCTTGTTGCAGTTGTGGTGGCTGTCGGACAGGTAAGGTCTGTAGCGACTTGGGAGGATCCTTCATTTTTTGAGATAGCTCTGCATGTTTGGATGTGGTTGATTTCTGTTGTAGCTTAGGGGGTGGTGAGATTTGAGGCACAAGTTGTGGTGGGTGCCTCTGAATTGGGGGTGGTGTTTTCTGTTGGGAATTTGGCTTCACTTTTTGCTGATTCCCTTTTTGTTGTTTTAATTGTGGATGTTGTTTCTGTTGTTGAAGTAGGGGAGGTGCCTTTGGAGACTGCTGCTGAAATTGTGGAGGTTGTTTCTGTATGTGGGGTTTATGTTGCTGTGATGAACCAAGTAGTTTTTTCTCTTGAAGTTCTGTACCAGAAGATTGTTTATGTTGCTGTTGTAATGATGGTGGCTGTTTCTGTTGCTTAGATGGTATATGGTCATTCTTCTTTGATAGGACAGGTGGAGTCTGCACCCTTGAAGGAACTAAAGCATTTTCAGAATTAGAAAGCAGATTATTTGTATCTACCTTCTGGGATGATGGCGGTAAATCTTCTACTTTCTTAGAATTTAATTGTTGCAAATGAGGCTTTTGGCTCACAGAGTTCGTATCATTATTTGTCGTAGAACTTGTAAAATTTTCATGCTTTTGTGAATTCTTTTTGGACAACATATTTTTGCTATATTTAGTTCTTCCGCTTTCCTCAGGAACTTCATTTGTTGCTTTCGGGTGCTCTTCTAGTTCTTGTTTTGTGACAGATTTATTTGTTATCTCGTTACAGGAAATATTTCTATCTATTTTATCTGGTTTGATCTCATTTGAAATCTTCTCATTTTCTGATTTTCTAGCTGCTAAATTTTCAATTCTTGGCTTTGTTATATCACCTTCTCTTAAAGTTACAAACTGTCGTTCAGCCTTCTTAAATTTGGACAAATTTTCTGCTTTCTTTCTCCGAGACTCAGCTCTTTTGATAGCCTGTGGAGCTCCATATTCTTCTAAACGGGGTGGGTCTTTTACTTTTTCAGAACATGGCAAGTCTTCAGCTCTCATCAAAATAGGTGGAGAGTCTTCATACATTCTTGAAGGAAGAGTGTCTCCAAGACGGTTTGGAATGGATGCATCTTTCATAGACTTAAGGCCATCAAAATCAGCCTTTTGTAATGAAGGAATATCATCCGAAGTAATCGAGTTTTTCTTCTTTGAAAAAGATTGACAAGCAGCATCAGCCTTTTTACTTCCTATTAAACTCAAAGCGGTTTTGGAAGCAATATCAATTCTAGTTTTGGGCACCATATTTAAAAATGGATCAAACCTGTGGACAGAAAAGTCATTTGGTATTTTAGAGGTGGATAAATCAATCAATCTTTGATGAACCAACTGACCACCTGGGGTATGTCCCCATTGTTGATCATTTATCCGCTTGTAACATGGTAAACAGTCTTGTTTTCTCGCATGAGATAAATTAGAAATATTCAGCTGAGCATTGACATTAGATTTAAAATAAGATACATTACTTATTCCTTCAGACGAATCTGTTGTCTCATTTCCTCTTTTAGAAAATGGATGTTCATTTGTTCTCTTCAGACCAGGAATGTCATCATGACTGTCTTTAAATTCAAACAAATCAGCTGATTGCTGACAGCATTCTTGCCCAAGACAGGCTGGAAAGCCAGCAGCTTTGGTAGGGTTTGCCATACCACCTTCATATTTGGGATACAGGTTTGCATGTTGTTTACCATTTGGATAAATATTAGTTTTATCATAGTAAGAAATGTTATCATAAGCAGCTTTTGAACAAATATCTGAACTGGGTTGGACCATGGATGGTACTTTTGGGGAGCAGCAAAGATTAGCTTCTTTCCCATCATCAAATAATGATGACTTGTTGTTTGGTAAAAGAGGTTCCACAGAAGAAATCTTTGATTTTTTGACTTTCTTGATGGGCAAGCAATGATCAGGAATTGTTTGTTTGTTTTCTCTTGTAGGTGAAATACAACTGTCTTCATGCTGAAATTTTGAGTTCTGAAAACTTGACAAAGGTTTATTCACGACATCAGACTGGAAAGATTTATCAACTATTTTATGGGGCACAACCGGTTGACAAAGAGGGTATTCATTTACTTCTGAGTGATTATTCGTTTGTACACGTTCAGGTAGTGTTATATTTGAAAATGGAGTTCGCTCAATAACATCAGTGTCTCTGGCTTCTCCGTACAAGCGAGCGTAGATTAAAGACTTTTTATTTTGTAAAATCCAGGAATTTTTTGCCCTTTTAGGAGGGCGCCCCCGGCCTCTCCTCCTTCCCATGTGTTTGGAGTCTGATCCTGAGGAGTCTGTCCTTGTATCACAGATTTGTCGATTAAGATCACAGCTTATAGAAGTGAGTGTAACCTGAGAAGCAGTTGTAGTTACAGTGGATGTCGGTTTTGTTGTAAATGTGTTGATGGAGGTTGTTGCGGACACTTGTTGAGAGGAGATGGATGGTCCAGCAACTGCAGGGATACATTGATTGATTTGGTTGCCAGATAAAATCTGGCTACTTTCCACCTGATTAGGATCTGAACTGGGCAATAATGTGTGACTAGGAGAATCGTTCCTCACTGGGGTTCCAGGGAATGACTGAATTCCACTGTCAGGTGACACATCGGATCTGTTCAGAATATCAGAAGCAGATTCATTTTGAATCTGCCCTGTAGGAGCAGCACCATTACTTTTTTTAGGATCCTTTGGAGATATGAAATTTAAGTTAATTTCGTTTTGTTGCTCATACTTAGAAAATGCCTGGTAGTCGCCACCAGCCTCACTGGCGGCATCTTCTGTACTCTCAATACACACCCCACCACTCTCACTAAGTATTTCACTGTCTTTGAGACGACCTGAAGAAACTATAGAGGTTTTTCTTCTCACACAGTCTGAAGAATCATAGGAACTACATTTTCCAGCAGAGGTGGGGAAATTCTTCCCCAGCTGAACTGGTGGCCAATGTTTTTCAAATGATTGCCGTTTTACGGACTCAGAAGAAATTTGGTTGTCATATTGACTTGCTATACGGTTTCGATTTTTCTGCTTTATTCGAGAAACTTTTTGTTGACGACTTGTAAACGGTACTGCATGCACCAAATTTGAGGAATTGGCACAAACATCTTTAAAATGTTCTTGATTAATTGGAGCCTGCTGCTGTTGTAGTGGTGGTGGACGTGGTGGATGTTGTGGTGGAGGTGGAGGTGGAAGTAGTTGTTGTAGTACCGAGGGGTTACTTTTATCAGCATTCTGAAATGTTGTCAAAGAGAAAAAAAGAATAATTTAGTCAACAAATCATTTTTTTCTTCATTCACATAATAATTCAATTATAAAAATCTTCAGAGAAATACATTAACAATTTAAGTAAATGTTTCTTCATGATATATAAGAGTAAATTTTTATAAACTATGATTTTTATTAAAAACTTATTGAAGAAATTGAGCTAAGTACTGATTAAAAAAACAGAAGAAATTACAAGAAAAGATTAATGAATAAAAATGCTTAGGTGAATTTAAGATTTTTTAAAAGATTAATGTTTAATGCCTTGAGAACAAATAACAAATTCCCTCCATTAAGGTTGTTGATAAAATATTTATCATCACAAGGTTCTTAATATAGATTCAACATTTAAATTGTTGATTTAATTATACACATCAATAGGTGGCCAGGTTGAGCATTGGTAAAAGCTCAAACAATGGAATTGTATATTGTATTATGCAAAATAAAAATAAAAGATATTCAAAACCAAATACTCTAAACAACCATTCCAAAAATCATTAGAGACTAATTCTGAAGAAAGAAAAAAAAAAAAGAACTAGATGAGGTTTTTAGAGAACTAAAATAGAAAAAAAAGAAATAAAAATTCCAAAACAGAAAGATGGAGATTTCTATTATTGATTTATTTGCTTTCAAGAACCTTTTAATTTGTTGAGGATTTTTCCTTCATGTTCTTTTATTTGTCATCATCATATTTTAAAAAAAATCTAAACAAAAGATTACAAGAAATTAACTAACGCATATTAACAAAAATTTATTTTTGTAGGTAAATTGTTGAAATTAAAAGAACAAGAACCCCCAAAATAGAAAAAAAAAATATTCATTTAATGAAATGAAAATATTAAAAATAAAAGTTAATAATAAAATTAAAATTTGGATTCTATGGTGATTAAATTTTAGAGTTTAATCAGCATTTTCTTGCTTTTTTTAAAAAAACATATTCTCTTATTGCTACTAAATCATTAATCTCATAATCTATTTCTATGTAAATCAGATTTTAGCAAAGCTATCTAAAGTAATTTCCATAAAATTCAATAAGCAAAAAAATTCCTGCTTCATTCATATAAGATATAGACTATTTCAGGTGTCTTTTAGTTTTATAGCTTAATGCTATAACTATCAAAAACAAAAAGAGTGTATTGATTTTTAACACTTAACATTTCATCACCTAACTATTAATCACTAGACTTAATCACTCCAAGAATTTTAATCACTTAGGGATTTCTGAAAGTGTATAAATGATGTTATACCAAATATGTTTTCTCTAAAAAAAAAGATGTTTTTTTCACTACATAATTTGTCCATCTTTTTGGAATCCTTTATGATGATGATTTTTCATACCCATTTTTGCGAATTATCCCAAAATTATCAAACTAAAAATTTAACGTAATAAAAACATAATTACATAAATAACATTATGACATAAATAAATGTTGTTTTTTTTTCTTTGGGGTGATTAAAGTTTTATTAATGTCAAGGTGATTCAGTGTTCATGTCATGAAAAAAACATTATTAAAAGTCTAGTGATTATATATATAATAGTCAGGTAATGAAAAGTCAGTAATCCACTTTTAAACCATAATTGTTCCCTACAAAGTGAAAGATAAAAGAGAAATAAGAAAAATAAGAACAAAAGGAATGAATGGAAACAGTAAAAGAGATAAAATAAGAAATAACCCTTTTTGGTCAACCTAAAGCAACAATAAAGATAACAAAAATGACCCACAAGAACACCAAAACTCTCAGAGACTAGACACAAAAGAAGACCATTATTTTGATAATGGAGTTAGCTCTAAAATATAAATAACTACTACCTCTAATTCATCATATAGCCTTAATAAACCTTAAATTTAATATAAATAATCCTATGATACTTCAGAAGAACTACAATTTATTAAAATAAAAGATTATTTTCTGTATTTCTGAGATAAGATTTAATAATTCATAGAGTTTATTCATTGTTTTTAAACTATCTTTTCATCCTATTTATTATTTCAATCCCTTCACCTGAAGTTTCAAAAAATAGAATAAAATTGAGACAACATTTATGTCACAAAACAAAATCTCAGAAACAGGATTATTAATTATTATTACTCAGAAAAATATTTGTTATGAGAAAGAAATATGGAAAAAATATATAAAATAAAAAGATCAAAACAAAAAGAATGTGGGGAGGGGATAAAATCAAAATTATCTTTAGTACTTCAGTAGACAACAAGGGGGAAAACAAATAGTAATGAAATTTAAGTGTGATGTTAGGGGAGGTTGGAGTAAGTTGGGCTTTGGGGTAAGATGTGCACCCTATTGAAAATTATATCAGCTGTGATTTTCATGAGTTGATGTTGTTTATGGAAAACTCTTGCTTTTCTCTAGTTTAATTGCCCTTTTGATGATTGTTCATTATGGTTTAAATAAATGGAAAAATTAAGTTTTGCACATAAAAAGTAAATATTTGCATGTGAACAATTTTTTTTTTCCGTTAGCCACCATTGTTTGTGTTCTTAGCAAAAAGGTCCAGGCATTCTTCCAGCCCCCTCTACTTGCACTATCTTCATGCAAAGTGAAAAACCTTAATCTACCACTGTTTAGGAAAAAATTGGGTTGAACTCAAAAGTTTGATTTGGGGTAAGATGGGCATCTTCATTTGGAATAAGATGGAAATGTGACTAACATACCCTAACTGCTATTAGAATAAGTTTGGTTAATTTCTTTTTAAAATTAAAAACCACAAGCAATGCACAACTAAATTTGATGACCTCCTAGGCATTGCTTTAACACTTGCAAGCATGTAGAGCAACACATGATAGATGATTGCTCAATAATTCTTGGAAAATTCCCTTATTTGGGAAAATAGATAGGATTTTTATAACATTAAGCAAGCCCTTTTGGCATGACAGAAGTAGGTTGGCAGCATAACGTTCGCTGAGAGAGGGGTTGCCATGAGACAGTTATTTGTGCCATTTCTGCAACAGGACAGTGTATTCTGCCTATGTTTATTTTTCCACAAGTGAATTATAAGGAGCACTTTATAAATGGAGCACCACCTGGTTCTATTGGTACAGTCAGGGTGGATTGATGAATCTGCCTTTATACAGTACATGCACCATTTCATAGAGCAAGTATATTGCACAAAATCAGAACCTGTTCTGATGATTCTGGACAATCATGTAGTTCGGAGGCTATTGATTTGGCCAAGGAGCATAGGATTGTTGTGCTATTTCACCCCACATTTCACGTCATCTGCAGCCTCTTGATAGATCTGTATTTGGTCCTTTCAGAACTGCATTCAACCTCGCAATGGTTGCGTGGCTACGTTCAAACCTGGGAAGAACTGTTACGATTTATGACCATCCCCAACTTGTCTTCCATGTACAGATGATTGCTGTGACACCAGCAAATGCAATTGCTGGTTTTAGTAAAATTGGTATTTATCCGTACAACAGCCAAGTATTTACAGATATGGATTTTGCTGCTGTCGAAACAACAAACTGACAATTTATAGGAAACTGTATTTCAAGATGTGTTGCTGCTCTAAAAGAAATTTTGTAGCCAAGTGATGTTTAAGGAGATATTTGCTCTTAACATTCAAGTTTGCTTCCTTTTTAGGAGTTTTCAGGAGTTTTCACCATCTTACCCCAATAGGGTCACCATCTTACCCCAAGCTTGGGGTAAGTTGGATACTTCTACCAATGATTTTCAAATCAAAATTTTTATAAGAATATCTGCCCTGAGAAAGAAAATCTCCTGTAAGATATTTGCAGGGATATGAAATATTATTTTGGTCTAACTTTTTATCATGAATATTTCAGAGTTATTGATAAAAATACAAAAAATGTAAAAAAGTGCCCATTTTACTCCAACTTCTACTAAAAGAGTAAACAGTAAAATAAACAAATAATAATAATAAATGTTCATGATAAATTTAAGGTTTGACATTTGAAATATTAATACAAGAACATATAATATGAATTTGAAATATCACTATAAGAACATACTACATGAATTTAAAATATCAGTATAAAAACATATAATATGAATTTGAAATATCACTATAAGAAAATATATGAATTTAAAATATCGCTATTAGAACATATAAAATAAATCTAAAATATCACTATAAGAAGATATATGAAGTATTAGATAATTTTTTCATTGAGTATGAGTTTTAATTTCGATAAAATCTAAATTATCAAAAACCTTTTCTAGATAATGATTTATTTAATCAGTAAAAAACACTTGATCATTGCATTTATTTTTCCTATTTTTCTATATATATATTTATATGTACTAACATCTATATTTTTGCTAACTATATAAAAACAGCAACTAGGCAAAATGTTTTAATTTTTAAATATTTTAGCATATCCTTATAACTAGGATGCATTAATCAAATGATTACCATATGAAGGTTATTAAATTAAAATTGAAGATGAAAATCGCAGCTCTATATCCATACATGACCTAGGCAATGATCCATTCTATAAGATTAGAATACTTTAATCATTAGAAGCCTGCAGTCATCTAGAAACAATATGAAGAAATAAAAACTAGTACTAAAAACATTGTATCTCTAGATTGAAAAATTATAACAATAACTTTGATTGAAAAAACTTTACTACTTGAAAATAATTTATGAACCAAAAGAATTTTAATGCTT
Organism: Idiosepius hallami; assembly: GCA_034780655.1. Lineage (NCBI taxonomy): Eukaryota > Metazoa > Mollusca > Cephalopoda > Idiosepiidae > Idiosepius > Idiosepius hallami. The sequence goes on along the minus strand of JAUZSX010000030.1, from coordinate 339,660 downwards.
TAACAAAAAAGAAATGGGAGGCTTGTTGTTGTACACTTGGTGCATTTTTAGTAGAAAGGATTTAGAAATAGATAAATATAAGTGTCTTCATGTACTTCAGATCTGTTTATATGAAAATAAGTGTTTCAAAGTATAAAGAAGGATATCCTGATTACTCTTCAATAAAGTACTTTAGGTCAAATGCCTTTTTCCTGTATTTCAACTTTTCTTTACTAGAACTTAACAAGAAAAAATTTACAGATCAATCAATATTCATTCTTATGAATTTTGTTTGCTTGTTTTTGTTTTTTTGTTTGGGTTTTACAATATATATAAACCTTTTTAGTTAATGCCAAGAACAATTATTGGATACACACATATTTTTTAGTTATTTATTTATTTTATAACACAATGTTTGCTATTTAACCCATAGCTGGAGGGGATGTGCGGATTCATACCTTAGCCCAATTTTGAACACAAATGAAACGGCTGGGATTCGATCTTGCATATTACGATTCCGAAATTTGACTGCCCACCCCCCTAAACCAAATGGACTTTCCCTTCTTATGAATTAGATTTGTCTTTCTAATAACCAAATATACCACACCAAACTTTGTAAAATCATAACATATTCAAAACTATGAGCTTAACAAAACTCAAGATATTCAGATTATTGAAAAACTTTGAGTCAGATTTCTGTAACACTAGCAGTATAGCCAAAACTTTCTTATAGTAAGATTTCTGTAACACTAGCAGTATAACCTGATATTGCCCATGCAATTCTAAACATTTTAGTGGTTGGACACCAATGAGAGGAGCAGGTTGGCAAAGAAAAACCAAGACTATTAGCAACCATTTTTACAATACATTAAAACAAATATCAATCTGTATAATAAAATATTTACACTATTAATTAGAGAAATCCCTTTAAAAACTTAGTTATATAAAAGACTATCAGATGCACCAAACATTGTCTGAACATTGCTTTGATGATCCTTTTGTATTCCTTTGTGTTTTTTATTCAAAGATTTTTTCTTTCTATAAAAACTGCTTTAGTCTTTAGAAAGTCTAAAATTATTTTTGTAAACTGTGGTTATATTGACACTATTGAACCATGTTTAGATAAATACTTTTTATTACTTTAGAATATTTGCAGGTAAAAGAATTTTGTTGGTGTTTTTTTCTTTTTTTTAAAGATTTATATATATAAAATTTATTTAAAATATTTCTGAAATTTTCCAAATAAAAAGAAAATGGATGTGTGCCAAAAACAAAAAAAAAAATTAAAAAATATAGAAATTTTGGTACCTCTTTTTTTGCAAGTCTGACAATATAAGTATAAACCTTCAAACTCATTAATTAAGTGAAAAATTTAACAAATTTTTTTTAATCAGGGTTTAAAATTTCTCACTTCACAGTTAATTCACAGGAAAATTTTGGGAAAAAATACATAATTTTATTCATTTAAACTTTATTTCCAAATTATAATACATAAAAAAAATCCTGGCAAAATTATTTTTTTTGTTTTAGTATACTATTTTCATATGGAGTGAAGAAAAATATTTCTTCAGTAAATAATTTTTATTTTATTTAAAAAGGCATAAAATTTGGCATGAGATCAGAAATATTTTCCAAAATTGCCATTTTCCAAATTTAATCAGTCTCTACCAAACTACTGTAAATTTTGTCTTAACAGATTTGAAATTTGATGTAGGGTTTTCAGACTTAGGGAAACTTTATAACTTGTTTTGAGATAGAAATTTATATAACCATTTATATAATAACTAGGGTCCACTGTGTGGGGTCTAAGTTGGGCATTGGATCAAAAGATTTTGCACAATTTCCTGCCTTTGGAATCATTGGACCAAAACTTTTGATCCAATTATCACACAGGTGAGAAAAATGGCAGTTACCAAAAGCTGATAGCTTTGAATCTGCACTGATCAACTGCAAACACTTTGGCACCCATGTAGAGCACTTTATTTATAAATATAGCTAAAAATTCTATTACATGAATATATCATTTATTTAAAATATTCAAACCAAATTCTCAGAATTCTAATTTTCATATAATTGTGACAAGGTTTTTGATTGTTTTTAAATATGCAAGATTGTATATACAAAACCCTTATGTATGTGTTAAGTGATCCATAGTTGTTAAATCTACATTGAAGTGTTTTCTGATTTAATGAAACTTTAACTATACTCAGTAAACATTAAATAAATAGATTACAAAGATTACAGCAATTTTTTCAGTTATTTCAAATACTTCCTACTTCATAAATAGATACAAATGATTATTCATTATTCAAAGAATATTTTTTTATTTTCAAAGCCATTAAAAGTATTTCAAGAGAAGCTCTGATGGCTTTAAAATGAATATGGTACAAAAGATCTGGACAGTGAAGGAACAATGATATATAAACTCTGCATGGATAGCCCAATTCAATATACAGTGGCACCTGTGGTAAAAGATAACACGTTGGGGATGGCTATCGGAGCTGATCTGATGAAGGAAAAACCTGAAATCAGCAATGATAACAGCTTTCATCAATGATGACCACCATAAAGCATTTGAATATATTTTACAATTCAATCATTATTTAAAGAATATATATATATATAATATATATATATATATATATATATTCATTATTTAAAGAATATATATATATATTATTTATTTAAAGAATATATATATATTGATTTAAAGAATATATAAATGAAAATATGGTCTTTCCAAAACAAACTGTCTTGCATTAACAAAACATTATAATCAAGTGTTTTCATTCAATTAGAGCAACAAACATTATCAAAGAATTAAAAATTAATAAACCAGAACTGTGTGCATCTGTCATACTTATTCAATTTATGCTTATTATTTGTAATCATAATATCATTATTATCAATTATAACTTACAACTGAACACAAATAATTAATGCATATCATATACATTAATTATTTGCAAATTACATATACAGTATAGGACTTTGTAATTAGTAATCCAGCCAATATTTTGAAAAAATTTCATAAAAGTGCTATCACCACTTTATTTACAATAATATCCTGTGAATGTAAACAAATTCTATCACAGAATAATATATGAAATTGGAGGTATAAACAAAATATGGGTTGAATTAATTTAGCATAAATCAAAAGTATTATAAGTTATCTTATTTTTCATAGTAAGATGTATTTAGTTTTAACTTAAATTAAAAAACATTGAATGGAGGTAGAGTATTTACCTCTTTGTTTTACTTTTTGAGTTGAATTTATTATTATCAGGTTTAATTTACTGTGTTTTATAACATTTTTGTCATAGGGTTCTTTATTTGTGAGTGATTTTTCCAGTTGGCGACTAAAAATAAAAAACATTTATCTTTTTGACGACAGTTTTTTTTTTTTGTATGGACAAATTTTCCATTAGTGAATGAAAAATGTCTTTTTAACTCATATATTTTCTTTAAATAAAATGAGCTAAGTCAAATTATTTAAACAAACTTTTGTTCTTTTTTAAATGAAGGGTTTTCAAAGAAGTATCTCTAAAACTAAAACTAAAATAAAATTGATTATGTGGTATCAATTCCCAAAACTTTGACAGTAGTGGGCTTTTTTGAAGTTTCAAAAAACAAATACCATTGGGATAATGTTATAACTATGCATGCTGAATTTCCTCCTATAATTTTGTCTGTATCATAATTCGAAAATTAAACAAAAAAAATTATTGTATTGCATAGGTTTGGGTAAATTGAAATATTTAGTAGTCAAAGGTCAACTAACATTATATTTATCATAGAGGCTGTGTCATATCAGGTGTTTACTAATTTTATTATTTTATGATTCAATTACTAAATTAAAGTGGAGAGGGGTCATATTAAGGCATTTGAGATTATCATGAATTTCTTTTGTGACAGCACTTATACCTGTTCTCTATCAGATGTACCGGCATAGACTTTCCTCAGAGGCAGAGAGATTTTGGGCGAGAGAAGCGCTTGGTCGATCCAAAGAACATCTAAAAAAACTTAACGGTCCTGGTGGAAATACAAACTATGACTCATGTTTTCGTGTCAGCTTGCAAACGTTCAGCTTGTTGCTCGCGCCGGTGTCATCTGGTGTTATCAGACCTGAGATACCGCCACTCTTATGGAACATGCGGCATAGACAGGAGACCCACCACTGGCAGCACTGGTCACATGGGGTCCGGGCCTAGTGTGCCATTGTTGATCATAAGATACTGTCGGGAATGACAGACACTTGCCCAAACCAGACCAAACTAATATATTCAAGTAAATTTACATTAAAAACTAAGAGTAAATTGTTAAAAAGTATAAAATACCAAAAGCTTTCATAATTAAAATGATATCAACTGCAACTGATAAATTTTTTTGTTTGGTTAGGTAAAAAGAATACAAATACTCTTAAGCATTTGTTATGTTGTGTATATCTTGTTTAATAGTATACAAGTGGGTACAACTTGTAGATATCTCTTATCTTTATTCATATTTCTCTTGTTTTCTACATGTGATTTAGACATAAGTTAAATTTTCTTGTCAAACTTTCCATGGGTTTAGTGACATCTTTCATTCATCCATTTCTCTGTTTCAATAACAAATCATCTCTTTATTATTTTTTGATCTTCATCAATTTCTAAGATATGCTTGTTTGTCTGTTTATGTTTAATGGCATATCAACCTTTTTGGGTCATTTTAATGCCTAGAACAATTACTATTAATAAACATAATTTTAAACACACTTTTTTTTTTTAAATAACACAAGTTGCACTATTCAATCCATAGCTGGGGCAAAGATGGGATTTATACCTTCACAAGGGTATTAGTCGCGGTGTCAACGTAGATGGAACCAGTTGGATTTGAACTCCTTACTACGATTCCAAAGACCGACTGCCTATCCACTGGGCCAAGTTGACTGCCACTCTAAGATATGCAATTCTGTTTTGTTTATAAATTAATCAAGAGTAAGTTAGGTGCTATCTTATTTACATAGACTTAGATTTAAACCCTTATCTTTTCCAAAACACTTAGAAGGAAATCCTTTCATATATAACTCTGATTTAATACAAAAGAACAGTTTCTTTTCTTTTTTTTGCATGCAGTGTGTATTTTAAGACAGATCTAGGCAGATAGCATTCTATTAAATTGCAGGAAAAGACTCTGATCTCATCTTCAGTGTTGGCACAAGTCTTTTCATATTGAATTCCTGATGGTCAAGATTGGATGGAATACATTCAACATATTCTAGCCATTACCATTCTAATCACAAACTTATTGTGCATAGTCTATGACTATTTTTTCTGAGTGTTTCATATCTTTTCTGTCTTTGTCTTTGATTGCTTGTGGGGTGCGAGGTGGAGTTGGTAAAGTTCAGATTATGGAATCATATTACGAGAGTTTAAATCCCAGTCAAAACCATTGCAGTGAGAGAAGGGTAACATTGATTATAAAAGCCAGAAAAACACCACTGCCTTATGGGCTTTGTTACCACGAAAATGCTAAGAACTCTGACTCTAAATCCTTCTACCCATAAGTGGCAGTCACCATTTATAAATATTAGCACCCAAAGGTACAGATACAGACCATTAGCACTTTTTTTTTTCGCAATGTGATCTAATGGGTCATCTGTGTTTTAGTTTATCATAAACTTTTAATAGTGCTAAAAAGGATTTCAATTAATTTTGTTCTTTAATACTTTTTTTAATGATTGACTGCCATTTGTTTTTTTTTATATAAACTTATAGGCTGTGGGCCAAAAGGCCTATATCATTCTAGACTTTTCATTCAGTGAGGAGCTCTTTGGGTTGAAAAAAAAATGTAAATGTTGCAATATTTTTGGTCTATTAGGGTATGCCCGCAAATCTTCAGGTGATACTGAGGGATGTACAAAGCGGGCCAATCAGAAAGAGGAAAGGTGCAAATCATATTATTTAATTGGCTCAAAATTTACAAATTTTTAATTGTTACCAGATTTCTGTGCTGGAAAGATATAAGATTATTTTTACTACAATTATTATTATTATTATTGGTATTATTATTATTACTACTACTACCACTGCTACAATTCATTGGATCTGTTACCATTTGGATTAATTTGTTTTCTCTATAAAGTATTTTAACTTTTAAAATTTATCAGAATTTAGACCACTTTATATGAAGTAAAATGGCCCGCCCGACAAATAATTGGTTATGGGCAATCATGTTTGCTGAATTATTGCAATGTCTCGATGAAAGAAGCATGTTTTTTGTAATGATGGAAGCACTGCACGATGAACATAAAGTTTTAAACATCTTATGAAAACACCTTTTGTTGAAGGGAATGTCCAAAATAATTTCTCTATATACTGAACTATCATCATTAAAATGTCAACTATGTTATCAACCGCAAATGCCCCCAAAAATGTCAAGAGAAATTTGAAGTGATATAATTTACTGATTTCAATGGCCCTAAAAGGATTGACTAGTGATTTTAAGCCTTTCACAATAAATATAACCCAAGAGAAAAAAAAAAAACATTACAGATTTGCCTAATTCAAAGTAACTTTAAGAAGGTACAAGGAAACAGAAAAAATGATCGGGGAAGGCTGGGAGTCAACAAAAATCAAGAAATTTAAAATGAATTCCAATACTCTCGTTAACATCATACTGTTTTTCTCCAAGCACAAATGTTGCACATATGAGAGAATGATCATTGATGGGAGTAAATACTATCACAATGAATAAAAATCTGAATTGCAATTGGTCAGATTTGGTTTCAAAGCTAACCAAAATTTTAGTATCTAATTTATGAATTAAGATTTCTATAAATTAATGCAACTAAATTGTGTTTGAAAAATCTTATGATTTTATACACAATTTTGTCAAAAGATTACTCCCACTATTTTAAAGCCATTCAAAGTATTTTTTTTCACTGACAACACATCCTATTACAAGTTTAATCTTAATTTTTAGTCATTCTCAATGACTTAAAAATATTTAAATTCTTTTTGTTTTATATTTCAATTATGTTTTAGTGAACAATCCCATATATGCATTATTTTTTAATGTAATTTCTATTCTATCTTTTTGGATAAAACTTACACAATTGGTTTTGAAAAATATAGCAAAGAAGTTTTTATGTTAAAGAATATCAAAGTGCAACTTAGCAAGCCTAGCAGGATGTTTAGTGGTGATCCCTTATAATTTCAATCTAACTGCATGCTGAATTACATCTATTTTTCCTAAGCACTTCATTTTGGCTAATTCCTGACTTAACCTAGATAATAGAAACTAATTAAGGCACATTTGGTGATTCACCCCTATATTGTAATAGCTACAAATGATTTATATCTTATCAGGCTTTCTTATGGCGATAATCAGCAAAACCCAATTGCTACCATCTTATGGAGTTTTCTTTAGAAATTCTCGGTCAATGAAAAACCAACAACCTTCAAGAATTCAAATCGCTTATGCTCTCCATTTTCAAGATGTCAATTCCTGAAAATAGTCATGTTTTGTTGTTTGTACATAGAATTTATTCTGTGTAATTATAGATAAGCTAATTATCAAACTTGTAATTGTTGAATCCTTCTTTTAATCCATGCACATACATTATAGGCGCACTTATATCTTCTCTGTAGAAAAATACTTCAATTAGCAATCTACGCTTCTATGAGTTAAAGATTGCTATTGACTTTTGGATAAACAATCTGAGTCTTGTTTGTTGTAAAGATAATTTCAAGAAGTTTTGTACAAAAATTGAAGGATGTTGGTATTAAATATTTTTCAAAGAAAACTTATATCTACCTAAAGGGGAATTCATGGCAAAATTTTGTGCTTTTGAATTTTTCTAAGAAGAATAATTCAATGTGTTATGCTCCAATCTTAATAAACTTTAATAAAATAAAACTTCCTCTTTTCTTTTTTTGCTTAAAGCAGCTTCATGCCCTATGTGTTTAAGGAATACTATAATGACAGTCTCCAGATCTTATGGAAATTTATGAATGTTACTTATGATTCTATAAGCCTTACTTTTGAAGATATATTATTTTGAAAAAAGATTTGTATCAAATCCATGTCAACATGAAATCAAGGTCTATCTCAAGGAATTCTCAGATATGTATTATCGCATATCACAATGAAAAAAGTTACTAAGATACAGTAACCATTTCAGCATGAAAATAAAGCATTTACTAAGCTAAAAATAAATCCAAGAAAATAGTGATAATTACTAAAAATAAGTTAAAATCTGTTTTATCTATTGTGTCATTAAAATTCAGTATTATTTTCTAAAAAATATCTAAAATCTTCAAAATCAAAAATATGAAATATATAACTATGACTTTCTTTGGATGAATAAACAGTTTAGAAAATTAACCATGGTTATATTTTCATTTAGTTTTGGCAGCGACGGTGAAGCATTGGTAAAAGCTCGGGCTATGAAATCGTATTACATGAGTTCAAATCCCAGTGAAAACCATTACATTTCCCTTTAGCTGCCTCGGGCAGATGGGTCTTGTTAACTTGGGAGAGCAGCTCATCTAGGTGAAGGGTAACACTTAATGTAAAAAGCCTGTGTAAGAGCACGTAAAATTTTCCAAACTTGGATTGGTGCTCACCAAGTAAATATAGTATAATATTTTCATTTAGTTTCGTATAAAGTAGCTACAGGGTAATATATGTATGACATGACACAGATACATAAACAAAAACAAATTTGTAAACAAATGAACATGGAGTCAGATTTAAATTGATATCTAACAAAATAATTCAAGAAAAGAATGATTTTAACAATGTCTTCAATTTTAGCTAATTTTTAATAATTCAATTAATATGGAGTCATTTCAGCGACTTTAAAAAAAGAAAGACAGAGGTCACTTATATAGTTCTCAACTCATTGTATTCTATATGCACATGCTTTATTATTTTATTAGGAAGTCTAAAAAAAAATCAACAGGATTTAATTACATTAAATGGTTCTTATGATGAAAGTCGATTATAAAAAAAAAAAAAACAAACAAAAATCTTATCACAATGATCAAAATAAAAAGTTTGGCAGTTTTTAATTTTTTGGTTTGTTTGTGTTTTACAGCATATCAACCTTTTTAGGTCATTTAATGCCAAAAACAGTCATTTTATGTATACACAGTTTTTTTGTTTTTTTTAATAACACAGTGTTCCCTAGAGGGAATGTGGGGATTCATACCTTTGCCAAAAGTAGTCCCTAGGGTTAGTCCAATTATGATATTTACTTGGTGAGCACCCCCAAGTTTGGCACAAGGCCATTTTTACGTGCTCTTTCCCGGGCTTTGTATATTCAGTGTTACCCTTCACCTGGATGAACTCCTCTCCTGAGCTATTGAGCCCCATCTGCCCGAGGCCGCTAAAGTGAAAGTAATGGTTTTTCAATTATGAATGCAAATGGAACGACTAAGATTTGAACTCGCGTACAACAATACCAAAGTCCGATTGCCTACCTACTAGGCCTAATGAACTTACCTAAATTTTTTGTAAAGATCAAGGAAGTGGTGTCCAAAAGACACTTAAGATGTTTTATTGTGCAAGATCTCCAGAACAAATATATCAGTATCTTCAATAAATATTCCTAATTTTAACTAAAGTGATAAAATGAAAATAATTAAAGTACTTCAGACTTTAAATATTATTCAATCAATACACATTCCTTAAATCCAGGAATGTCTTTTATAGCACAAATAGAAAAACTTGGTCAAATATACAATCCTGGCCTGCGTGTGTCAACAAATGAATTAATAATGACATTATGAATAGGCATATATTTACAAAATGAAGTTTTTAAACTAAAATTCAATTTTAGAAATGTAAGTTGATTCAATTTTCTATTGGTCAAAATCAAGACTTTAATAATTTAAGAATTCCCCATTGTAATTTGATCAATTTCCTATAAACTGTAGAAACACACTTTCTCAGACTATTTAACTCGAAATGTTTTTAACTAAATAAAAGAATGAATTAAATTTTTTCTAATTTTATTGTAAAATACTAGAAAATGTATTTATAATAAAACAAAAGCTTTGGAAAGCGCATTAGTGGAGCATTAGTAAAAGCTTATAGATTGTATTATGCAAGTTCAAATTCCAATCATAACCATTCTATCTACTATTAGCTGCCTCAGGCAGATAGGACTTGTTAACTTGGGTGAGTTCTCATCCAGGTGAAGGGCAACACTGATTACAAAAGCCCAAATAAGGTTCTCTAGGTTGGGTATTGAGCAAAGGCTAGCAACTCTTTCTCATAAAAATAAGTATGCTACGGAAACAGCAAAAAAACAAATTTGCTAGCCCACGCTGCACCACTGGGTGTAATGGTTGATGATGAAAAGGTTTGGAATTAAAGTAAAATCAGAAGTATATTTGATAAAAAATTTGGTTAAAATTTCAATATGTTTATTCAAATTCTTAATTTTTAAAAGTTTAAAAATCTGTATTATCTTTAAAGGATTTAAGATGTTTTGTTTCAACATTTCTAAACAATTAATCCTTAAATCCATTTTAATTTCTGATGCATTCCTTTTAATTGGTGATTTGTTATTTTTCACTTGAAGTTTATAGCTGACAATTTTTCTAAAATCAAGTTGCAGCACATTATAAACCTTATTTAGTGGCAATTTTTCTCAAAACTTTGACTAAAAAAAGATTAGAAGCTGTTCATTTCATACAATAGATAATTTTAGAATAGCAGAAAATGTGTGTACTGCCAAAGAAGGCATTTTGAATTATAAGGTATAAAATCTAAAAGCAACCGGTTTCGCCCCCCATTGATAAGTGGGGGCGAAACCAGTTGCTTTTAGTTTTTATATCTTATAATTGAAAATGCCTTCTTTGGCAGAGCACACATTTTCTGCTATTCTAAAATTTCGTACAATTAAAAATCTTTTTAAATAGATAATTTCTATGTAAATTGACAATGTTTTATGCTAGACACTCAATGGGTTCAGTATTGTTCAACATGGGTAATAAATGTAAATGTCAACCTGGTGGAGAGGTCATCTTAAGTAAAAATCTTTAATCAGGAACATAGTCAGGAGGATATAACTTAAAGGCAGGTGATAATATATTTTCCCAATGTACCAATTTTGACCCTCTCTAATATAATGGCTCTAAGTGACTACTTTGTATTTTTTATAAATTAGGATTCAAACGGTTAGTTTAAATATCAGAACATCTTTCTTACTTTGTTAAGATATAAAAATAGTAAAAATACTGAGTCTCGTTCCAAAAGAAATGCTACTAAGAAAAAAAATGATATGCTCTTGGAGATTTCTTAAAATAAAAAAAGGCTATTTCGTTAGAAATTAGGCAAATGCAAAAATAATTTATAATTTGCTTAAGATATAATTCTTTCTAATAAAAAATAATCAAATAAATTGTACCTAAATTCAAGTTGAGATTAGTGAAACAAATTTTCACCAATTTCATCCGAAAAAATGTCTGTCAATTGAAAGTTGTATAGTTTAAAATAAACACTTAACTCATATCGATTATTTATTTTACAATTTAATTTCCTAATAAATCTCATCTATTTAAATCGAGGAATAATTAGGCACTTAAAGGGGATGTTTTTGTGTCCATAGCAATAAAAATAAATCTATTTGTCCCCCCCACATAATTACTACCTGAGTGTTTACTGCTCACTGGTGTTAGTGCTTCTTAACTACCGTGTCCCATGTAAACAACTGCGTGTCCGTCATAAAAAGTTCAAGTTTTCTTGCAAGATAGCCTAAACCTTGTACCACAAATAAAACGCAAAGCAAAGAGAGAATATGCAAATATATTTTCTTTATTTTTTTCAGGGGACAAAATTTTGCAATATTCAAATTATTTTAGTTTATTAATTTTATTAAATCAAATTAGTTATTAACAACCCAACCCTATTGTAGGGTCCCTCATTGTCAATATACAGAAATCGTGTTTATCCAACACGAGCAACATTCAACAATATAATAAAAAAACAATTCGAAGTTAAAATAAATCTGTTTAATATAAAAACAAAAAGGCAATCATGTATGGCACTGACTGCTAGTGCCTGCCCTGTGCGGTGGGGCTGGTGCGTGCGGCTGCGGCAGCCAGCAGTAAGAAATACGGTAATTTTATTGTTTAGGCGTGAAATCACTCAAGTTCAAAAAATTATTGTTTTTCTTACGGAATTTCCTAACGAAATCAAACCCAACACTAATCTTTAAAACCCTTCTCTTTGGAAAAACATTAATATCTCAGTAACAAATAATTAATAAAAAAAAAAAGAAATACACCAAATATACCAGAGGGGTGTTGTATTTGCATAAGGATTTCACGCCTAAACTGTAATTCCAGAAATTCAACATTTGATAACAAACATTGAAAATAAGCTATTTTAGACTTCAAAAGTAGGTTTTACAAGTTAGTATTATATTTAGTAATTGTAAATAACTAAAAGTGAGTGCACACTAGTAACAGCTCCAGCAGCCCCTGAGCTGAGGAGCACTGAGCAGTTAGCAATAATGAAAAAAAAAAAACTTCTGAAAATAGTTATGATGCATTCACTGAAAAAAGTGTTTATTCTGTTCAGTAGAGAATTCTAAGCAGAACCAATCGCCAAGTTATTGGGAATCAAGATGCGCAAAAAGGTTGGTTTTTTTTCTTCTGTTAAAAACTGTAATGATAAACGAAATAAAAAGAGGCCAACAACACCAACATACATGGTGTGGATGTCCAACTGTCTGTCGGCCATGTTGTTTGTTTACATGGACATTAAAAATATTAAAGGTCACAAGCTATTGCCAAATATAGATACCCTTTTTCTTAGAGATTAAAATCCGAACATCTATCCATGTACCACAACTAACTACATAAAACATACGCTTTAAACTCAACAAGGAAATTTAATACAGAATAAAGAGGTAAACGGTAATAATCCACTTAGTAGCAGTAGTAGTAGTACACAAAACACGTACCAAAGACACAAATATACAGCTTGGTGGTAGGTAGTAGTAATAAGTAAAAAGACCACATCATCCACACTCACTACTACTACTACTACTGTTATTACAAACATACGAAAGGCGGGCAGAGAGATACGGCCAAATTTATAATCCCACCATCACCACCACCACCACCACCACCATGACTTATTCTTGACACAGAAAACTCGTAATAAGTAGTCGTAAAAGCAGTAGTGGTAGTTACAGTACCCAAACCCAACTAGTCTCTAGCTTTCAAATATTTACTAACAATTCGACTTTTTTGTTGTTTTTAATAGCAAGTATGTCTTCATTTTGAATATTTTGACAAGTAAAAAAAAAACATGGGGATATTGGGACACACAACTAACAGATTGGTTGCTACTTTTTTTTTATATAATTGTCGAGACATATCTTTAATTGAATAATAAGACTAAAGATTTTAAGACAGATGGAATAAAAGAAAGAAAAACCACAAAAAGATATCAGCAATAAAACTTAACATTAATCTAACATAATTAAAATGTAGATAAAATGAAATGTCCTATCAAAGAAAGGGTGGGGAGAGAGAATAACTAAATAAAAACAATAAACATACAAGTAGTCAGAGTCAGTCAAGAAGACCTGTTAATAGCCATCATCATTTCATACAGACAGTGGGGGTGGACGGTCACAAGGAGGTTCCTCCCACTCCTTACCAAAAATACGTTATGACCAGGTGTGTAGGTAGCAAGCATCTGGGCCGAATTAATTTAAAAAATTTTTTTTTTTTTTGATAAACAAGCCCCGAAGTAGACTTTCTACATTAAATACTAAATAGAATTAAATTAGGGTTTTATTTTAATGAGGAAAACTGACTTTTACTGTTTTTTGAAAACAACAAAGGTCAATTTTTTAACGTGACATTTTCACATTTATTAAACCAAATTTTAGGAATAATTACTTTAAAGTGGGAATAATTAGCTACAATAAACCCAAGATAGCACCCACACCCACCACCACCAGAACAAACAACAATATTTCTTAAGCAATCACCTGAAAAAAATCAATACAAGAACTTTTTAAAGACTTGAGTGGAGTAGTAGTTTGGGGTGCCTATTGCTTGCTGGAATTGGATAAAAACATTTATTTATCAGGAGTAGTAAAAAGACAATAAAAGTAAACAAGGGGGGATGTGTGGTGGTGGTGGTTGTTAGACAGAGTTACTAAAAATAAAAATAAATACAAAAACAATTTTCATTGTGACGACATGTGTCAAATTTGGTACAGTTTAATAAGAAAAGCATTTTTACCAACTGTTTCTGTTCTTTGGTAAGCTCAGGTAAGTTACAGCTGTTGCTGGTGTTTTTCGAAGATTGATGAGGTTGCTTGATAGTGATTTTCAAAGGTGGTCGTTGGTCTGTAACATTAGCAGTAATATCCAAGGGGGCCCGAGTGCTTGGAGTAGTACCAGAATTAGAAGCACTACCAGTAGTAGTAGTATTAGTTGTGACACTTGAGGTGCTGGGAGGGCTACGCGTACCAGTGTCTAATGGGTCAGAAGATGATGGTGGTGGACACAACACAACACGTTTGCGTACACTTTTTCTTTTGGCAGAGATTTTTAATTTCAGTTGCCCTTGATCGAAGTTAGTCTCCCGAATTAAAAATTCCTTAGTTTCGTGTTGACAATCTCCGTAGTCGTCATTCTCAGAGTTAGAGTCGGCTCCAGCACCACAGGAGCTGCTGTCAGACGATGATGATGGCGATGATGGTGAAGAGGAGCAGCAAGGAGACGATGACGGTGATGAGGATGAGGATGAAGATGAAGATGAAGAATCGGTGTCGTCGCTGCTGGTTTCGGCTTCTGGCTGATATCGGCGGGACACTTTTTTCTCGTCGTAGGCTGCCTTAGTGCTATCGGCCTCACTCATTGCTCGGTAGCCGCACCACCGTCAAGCTAATTGTGGTCACTGGTAGCCAGACCACCTCCAGGTGACCTGACCCGACCTTTGAAACACTAGCGCACAAGAGGAAGGCCAGAAAACCTGACCAGTTCCTCAGTAGATAATAACAACCCTGGAAAACGACCAGACTATCCCCAGGAGATCTAAATTAGCCCTCGACACGCTTACTATCCCGGGGGAAAGCCAAACAAGCCGCAGGGAACTTATCCAAACTAGCAGTTACAACACGATCACATAAAATGAAAACAAGACGTCCCTCAAGAGTACTGACTGACCTGAGGCTCTCAACACGATTATTTAGTACCTACAAGGGATTTAAAGTAGCTCTTAGGAACTACGTAATATGTGCACGCGTTAGTGACCGGACGAGAACTTCAAAACAAAACTTGAGAAAAGAGGCCCAATTACTTGTTGGAGACCTTATTCTCTTTTGTCGAATTAAAAATTCAAAAGGAAGGCCAGACCACCCCTGGTGACCTGACCCAACCCTGGCACCCTCTCGTGGGCAGAGTAATAAAATCATAAATATACAAGTGAAAAGTCAACCTCGCCTCTGTCATTAAAATACAAAAATCTTTGATATAAATTTTCCTTTGGGTTATTAAATGATTACTAATTTTTAAAAAAATTACTATGTCAACAACCAACATACACACATAGTAATATGCGTATTTATTTACAAAATTCCCGTAGAAAGTTCATACTGCGAAAAAACAACAGACCTCTTATTTAACCAAGTATATTTTAGTAAAAAAATCAATCTATAGATCGAATCAATTAAATAGACCCATAGATATCCATAATTCCTTATCAATTATTATATTTAGGTTTTAAGGAAGAAAGTAGTTGTTTTTAGTGTGTTGTAGCCTGAGCAAGCCAGCCATCAGGGTGATTATTATGGATGGATATGATTAAGTAACTTAGGTATTCCTCGAGTAAGATGAATGGTGTGTATTTATATTTTAAATGTTTTAAGTTAAAAAAAATGGTGTTAGAAAATTCAAGGGACAAAATTTAGTCGAAGTCTTATGTTCGTTGAAGCTAGAGTTGTTCGAAATTAGTAAATATTCCTTGGGTAAAGTAATCTCACGCGCGTGCGTGCGTGCGTGTATGTATGTATATCCAGGATTGAAGAGTAGAATTTTTCGTCTAGTTCCAGCAGAGGAATTTTTCGAAAATATCCGAGTAGATCAAAGTCCACGGCGTAAGTTGGCAGGACAAATCTGTTAAAATCCAAATATTAGTTTAATGTGTCCAGTGTAATTGGTGTGTAAATAAATCCGTTTTCTTGGTTCCAAATAAATCAAGGAGTAAAAGGGTAAGGAGCTCTCTCTCTCTCTCTCTATCACTCAACACAGACGACATAGAAGGAGCAGACAACAACATCGAGAAAAGAGAGAGAGAAGTACTTGAAATCTTTTGTTTCTTTTTAACAATAAAATTGATCGTTCATATCGTTTTTCGTAAAAGGTAAAAATTAATAAAAATTGGGGAGAAAGTGTGTCCGCTCAAGTCTAAAGTCTGCTGGACAGACAGACACTTGAAGCTAGCGAACCTCTCTCTCTCTCTCTACTAGGAAGCGTGGTCACAGTGATGACCGCCCGCCAAAACTTGATTTTCCAAGAAACATGAAGGAGCTAGGGTACAACCAATTCATATCACCTAGCTCACACATCATCAGAGCGAATGCCTACCTTACTCGAGTTCAATTGGATGGTGTTAATTCTGCAAAATATCGGGCAAACAATTTAGCTAAACAAACAGTAGACACCATTCTAATATTCAGTAACAATATGGCGGCTGGTTGTGACGTCCGACAGTTACATTAAATCCGATTTCCGAACAATTATCTTTTTTTCTTTTAACACTAGATCTCTTTTAAAATGCATTCACCGGGGGTATATAAGATTCAAAAATTAAATTTATCATAAAGTTTTAGTTTTAAACTTAGTGTATAAAGAGATTTTTTTTTAAAATTCAATTGGGATTGACTTGTCGGATGGGAAAATTCCACTCCTTTCGGAGTCGTTCGTGTTGTTGTGGTGGATTCATATGCAAATATCCTCTCGCGAGATTATTAAAAACTAACAAAATCACTTTAATAATTTTGATTGTTTACGAGATCAGTATTTAACTTAAGATTTATAGATTTAATCAAAAACAAAAATAAAAACTGTTAGAATTGATTTATGGAAAGTTAGATTTTACTCCCATAATGCCATAGTCATACCCTATGTTTTTTGTGTTTTTTTATTTAATAAAATATGGCTACCGAGGTGTAACTCGATGACATGTGAACAGTTAATAGTTTGTAGTCAGCAAGTTATCTGCCCTGTATCTGTCTGACTGCCCCCTCTTAGGATATAAAGGGACACTCCAAAAATTCATTAAGTAAGTTAATTTTATTATTATCAATTGTTCTGAGCTTGTTTAAAAGTACAGGAACGAACAATAACTTTTTAGAAGATTTTTCAGTTTTCTCTATGATCTTATTTTAATTTTCTTTCAGGGGTGCAACCAAATAATTTTACAAATTAAGATACACTACATAACATTATTAATTGCAACATGTTTAAAGTAAACATATAACCTATTTGATTAAAAAAAACTGTTGTGACGAAAATAGTATTTTTAAAAAAAGGGGGTTAATTTCTGTAGCTACATTTTTTTGTCTTGAAGTTGTCCGGCGAAATAGAAAAAAGCAACAAAAAAATAAAAACAACTATTCTCATTTTGTTTATATCTAAATAATTAAAACAAAAAAAAAACTATCAAAAATATGATTTCCAAAAATTTGTATAACTCTCAAACAATGCAATCAATCTATCTAACTGATTGATATCGAATTTTAAATCATTTCAGTTCATTGACCGAACCCATCGACCTTATTACCCTTGATGATGATGAACACGTGTTTTTTTACTGTTTACTTTCTGTCTTGCTCCTGTAATCGTTATTTTTCTTTCTTTTTTGTTTAAAGAAATAGATTGAAGTTTATTTTGCACGTTTTTTTTTATAGCCTTCAATAATTTGGTGGGGTGGCATATGTCCTGAAAGTCTGTTTACTAAAAACACACTACTCACACCTACCTCACATGGGTTTTAAATTTACACCTAATTACACAAAAACACATGGACACTCACTGGAAACGCACAAACAACAAACATATTTCTAAAAAATGATAAAGATGTTAAATAACATTTTGGAAACTGTTTGAATTTAGTTTTTAAAAGTTTGTTTGGTTTTATTATTCTTTAAAAGTTAAAATGAAAAAAAAAATACTTTAAAAAGCTAAAACCCATCTAAAAAAATTATTTTAAAAACTCTTTGTTTTAAAATAAAAGTCAAGGTGAAAAGTGTAAATGATTATACTAGTACTGTTATTCATTCATTGCTCGTTCTTTCTACATTCTTACCTTCCTTGTTTCCCATTTTTATTTTATGCTTTATCAATGAAAAAAGTTTGTTTACGTCACTCTTGATGTAAACATTGGTGTTCGTGTTATGACTGGCACAAGGGAGGGTACTTCTGGTCATTTCAACAAAAAAAACTATTTGACCATGGCAATAACAAGTTAGTTTTT
Source organism: Idiosepius hallami (assembly GCA_034780655.1). NCBI lineage: Eukaryota > Metazoa > Mollusca > Cephalopoda > Idiosepiidae > Idiosepius > Idiosepius hallami. Next base: position 321,183 of record JAUZSX010000030.1, on the reverse strand, counting down.
TTTGTTTTTTTTTAGAATTAGATAAAATAAATAACACAAAAAGATACTAACATGCGCTATGAAATCATTAAGGCACATACAACACACTGTCGTATTTCTTTCCGTTTTAAGGTTTTTTTTTTAATATTAATCTTTCCCAAAGAGAAGGATTCTAAGATTTGGTATTAGTTTTGATTTTTTGCAAATTATTATTATTAAGTAGGCAGGTGTTAAAGTGTTGCTTTTTGGTAGATTCGTGAGCTCCATTAAAAAATTCTATAAGAAAAACAAAACTATTTTTTTTGTATTAGAGTGAATTCACGCCTAAACTATAAATTTACCGGTATTTCCATTGTTTTGTTTAAACGTAAAAAAAATCCACATGTTTATTAAAAGTAAATATTTTCATAAAATACATGGCTAATTCTTAACGTTTTAACAGACAGAATTACAGTTTGCAGCGTCATGTGCCGGTTATATCATAAATTAACTAACAACAACACCGAAAAGTGTTTAATAATAAGCAAAAGCATTACTACATAACAATCCTCACCAAGTATATATAAATTACTTGGTGAGCATTGTTATGTAGTTATATAACTACAACTTGCCCCACAGGCGTTTTTCTCGTTTTCTTAGTCAACAATAGAAATTGAAAACTCATTTAGACTTTCGTGTAATAAGCAGTTTTTACAAACGGAAAGTTCCATAAAAGAATTCAAGATCAAACGTTTATATGACAGAATCGACAATTCACACGTACGTCCACCCAGGAAACAATCTAAGAAAATCATTCCACTTAAAACTGTAAAAAATGATGATTAATGCAGATTGTGGATACACCTATGCAATTAATGTTTTAATCTAAAGTAAAATATTTTTATCTAGATTAAATTTTTGCCCAACTGTAAGTCTATGTCTAAATAAAAGTTTACATATCAATCAATCAATATCAATGCATAGAAATACATTTGAAATTCCTAAGTATAAAATTGCATACATGTATGCATTTAGATATCTGAATGTGTATATGGCTATGTCTGGATTTATATATACATGCATGCATCATACATATGAGAAAAAAATGAAAAAAATTCCAAGGCATATTCTGGTGATTGGCCAATGAGACCTTATTGTTATATCAAGAGTTACAGAATTTCAAACTTAACCCTTTACTCATCCATGGGGGTAAACTGCTCTCGTTCTCTTAACCAGAATTTCAGCACTCTATTTGGTCCAGTGGTAATGGTTAACAGAATGAGAGTTTGTTACCCCCAGTGAAAATCATCACAAAGCATGACATAGAATCAATTTTTATTTTTTTTCTCATATACATATTTCCATACATGTACACGCACACACACACACATATAAATCCAGTCTTACCAAGACCGTACTTGATTACAAGTTGTACAGTAAGTCTTGGTCTTACTCATTCATTATATGCAATCATATATGAAATACATACATGTATGCAATTTCATAAATTACCACATTGCACATTATCATGTGCAAAAAATCTCAAAATCTTTTATTCTTCTAAAACAAAGATCATCTTTCATAATAATGCACTTATCATTATCGAACTAAATGAAACAATATTATTGGAGGATTTCAAAGGGAAAATACTTTCAGCTGCTTACGACATTTTAGGATTTTAAAAAAAGAAGTGCCAAGACTGATTGGCTAAAAAATTATAAGGAAATTGATGAACTTTTTGAAATCATTCCTTGAAAACCTTGTCACAAAAAAAAAAATTTATCCAACCAAACAAAAATAGAAGCTAAAAGAAAAAAACTGACAAAGATTTTCAAAATATGGCAAAAACTTGTGTGCAAAAGTCATAACGAGTGGTGCTTTAAGAAAGCAGACGATTGACAATTTACAGCAAACAGCAACAAAATTGTGACCGTTTTATCAAATGTGGGCGGCAGAGTAGAGCATTGGTAAAAGTTCGGACTATGGAATCGTATTACACGAGTTCAAATCCCAGTCAAAACCATTGCATATGCCTTTAACTATCTTGGGCGTGTGGAGTTCGTTAACTTAGAAGAGTAAGTCATCTTCTTCAGGGAGAACACTGATTACAAAACCCACCGAAAAAAATGCTCCATGTTGGGAGTTGAGCATAGGGCTAGCAACTCTTTCTCGTAAAAACCTGTATGCTACGGAAACAGCAAAAAAGTAAATTTGCTGCCCAATGCACCCTTGGGTGTCACAGTAAAAAAAAGAAGCCATCATGCTTAATAGAGGAAAGGGTAGATGAAAATCTCCTGTATTTTATCTGAATAACAAGTGGTAATAAAAAGCTGTTACTGTATCAGTTACTTCTGGCAAGAAACAATAAAATATATGGCTTTGTAATATGAAAGTAGCTAAAACCTTGTGCTCAATCTTTATATTTCTAACCAAATCAAAATTGACAACTTTCTGCATTCAGTGATCTGAATTATGTTAAGAAGAGGAGCTGCAGGAGTTAACTTTTGCTTGTCTTGAATCAAAAGACAGTATCTTCTTGAGAGAACTAGAAGACATTAAAAAGCAATGGTGTAAACATTATAACTAACTCCCCAATCGCCTTCCAGTCGTTAAGGAATCTGTACTGGATCTCATTAAGCAACACTAGCCAATTATGGCTTTTGATTAAATATCTCATAAAAGTGAGATAAAATCTTTTGTGAATCCAATGAACAACAACAACAACAAAGCACCAGCAATGGTATAACAGAAAATATTCTAAAAAAAAAAAACGACTTTACCAGTTGTTCTGAAATTGAAAAAAGAAGACTCTAGTTTCAGTTTTGGAAAGCGTATGCAAGTGTTGTTGCAAAATAAATTGAGAGCAAGGTTTGGGCTAAAATATCACCCTATTTAACCCTGTTGTCAGTGGCAATGCACTCTGAAACTGTACCATTTACTTGGAAAAATGCTTTAATGTTCTAATGCAGTTGTCTAAGCATATTTACAGAACCGAATGGGCAGTCATGTTTCCCTAGTATTGTCCATGGTAGTTCAGAATGCTTTTCTTCGGTCTTGTGGGTGCGTTTGAACAATTTTATGTAACTTCTGGATTCACAGTTATTCCAGAAATTTTACTTGCCATAATTCAAGCTTTGATTTCATTCCATTGAAATACAAGCGATTGATGGAGGCATAACCTCTTGTTTTTTGTGCCAGTCTCTTTGATTTCAAGCTGAACGTCATTAAAATGAATTTAGTTGTAGTAGTGATTTATCCAAAATATATTCCAATAACAGTAGTAGTAGTTGCATCAATAGCAGTAAATCCAGTAGTCAGGTCTGTAGTCTAATATTTTGTGAAGTGAAAAAATCTGTTGAATCTAAAAATAGGATGATGCATCTCCTCAGCACTCTGATCCCTAATAGTAACGAAGGCAGTCAGATTTGAAGGGGTCTATGAGAAAGTCTGTCGAAAGTCTTTGCTAAAATTTAATGAATCCTACCTGAATAAGCATTTGATTTAACAACCCTGCAATAAAGTGAAAATGGCAGCTTATACCTTTAACTTTTGAAACATTATATAGATTTGATAGATATTTTGGTTGCATACCTTCTAAAGAGTACTCTACCAGTGTGCAAAATTTCAATTTTGTATGTTCAATATCATTGAACTTATTAACAAAGGTATGATCTGCAATAAAGCCAGAAACATAGTTTATGTATGTGCACATATGTGTATACAAATGTGTCAGTATGTAATCATACACAAATGCATATAAATATACATATTCAGATATCAGTTATTGATTATGGAGTAAAAGAAAGGATTGAAGAAATAGTTGTTTTTTTTTAAAGAGGAAATGAATGCTTTTGTCAACATGACTATTGACTTGTCTCTTGCTGATCATTTTAAATATTTTCTTTGTTGCTTACAATTTTTTCTAGAGCAATGACCGAATTTTTAAAGCTTTTAATAGATTTTTTTCTTCTCTTGCTTATATGTCAATAATGGCTACAAAACATTGAATTCATTTATATTGGCAATGCATATCTACCATTTGAAATATACTAAATAAGATTTTTTTTCAGACTTGAAAATCATTTTGATACCACCTAAGTGTCAAATATACTGAAATAATTAGTTACAATTGTGTAGGCTGAATATATTTATAATAAGACATATAACTGCATAAAAAAGCACTTGAACTCAAAAATTCTTTAGAAAAAATATTCAATCATGCCATTTTTTTTTATATTGTTCTTTTAATGACATTTTTTTTTGTTAACTATGATATATGTTTAATAAAATAATTTTTCTACAAAAAAGATGATGATGTCTGGTAGTATTTTTTAATCTAATGAATACCATACTCGTGTAATATCATATCAGCATATTACAGCACATTTTAAATACCGATATTATTGCTAAGAATCACAGCTTATGTCATAAGTCTAAAAAACATAAGTGAGATTTAAATTAACATAAGATGTTTAGATATTACCTTAATATACTATTTACACAGACAGAACAGGGGAAGTCTATTTGGCCTTGTAGGTTGGCAGTCAGACTTCGGAATCATAATGTGCAAGTTCAAATCCCAGTCGTGCCATTTGCGTTCATAATTGGACTAATACCCTTAGGAAAGGTATGAATCTCCACATTCCCTCCAGCTATGGGTTAAATAGCAAACATTGTGATATAAAAAAAAAATATTATGTGTGTATACATAGAATCACTGTTCTAGGCATTAAATGACCTAAAAAGGTTGATATGCTGTAAAACAAAAACAGACAAACAGGCATGACAAAAGAGAATAAACACCCATGGAAATAGTTTATTTTAATAAACATTTGATTTATCGGACAGAATAAAAAAAATAAATGGTCACAAATTTAATACTAATAAATACTAATATTATTAGTACAGGGACTTGCCAATATTTTTTTTTTTCAAAAACGCTTAGTGTTTGAAAAAGAATTAATTTTTCCTAATTTTTAAAAATGCTTCTCCGATATTCATTTACTTGTTTATTTTTAATTCAAAAACTGTTCTTCGTATCTTCTCGGTATTTAAAAAAATTATTTTTATAAATAAGTATTCACTCTTTAGTTATGCTTCAGAACCAATGCTTGCAGCACCTGCAAGTATATAAAAAGTATAACATTGTGTATTTTAAGCAAGAATCACCACTTGTTAAATGCTAGAATTATTTATACGGCCAAGTTGCATAGGAGATACCAGATCCTATCAGATCACCGAAGTTAAGCAACGTCGAGCCTGGCCAGTAGTTAGATGGGTGTCTATTTCAGAAAACCAGTGTTCACAGTTCAATTTCATACTTTCTTCTGGAAATATAGCACCTACTTGATCTAGCCACATGCATCCCCATAAATTTAAAACCGGATATTGGACCCATTCAAATTCCATTAGAGTTTTATAGTATATAAGATGGTCATGTATGATGTTAGGAAAGTAATAAATTCTCTAAATAAAATGCATTAGCATTAGGGTGATGACAATATGCTTTTATTAAAGAATATTCTTGTTGTTAATTGACTATTTTATCATTTCTTTTAACTCTTTATTCATTATTAGTACTGTGACAATATGCTTTTTTAAAAAAATATTCTTGTCATTACTTGACTATTTTGTGATTTTATCATTTCTTTTAACTCTGTAGTTATTAGTAGGGCTGTGTAAATATGCTTTTATTAAAGAATATTTTTGTCCCAGCCCTAATATATTGGGTTTTGACAGGAACATTCTTTAAGAAAAGGATCACAGCCCTAATTACCATATTTTGTTTGTCATACTTTTTTTACATTTAATACATTTTTTTAATTATCTGTCAAATTTTGATTTATCCTAATTTCAGTAGCTTCAAAATCCTTAACCTTGATCATTTGATTCAAAGAAAGTGAACTTTTTGAAGGACTTCAAAATTTCATTTTTATTGATCTAACCATCTGCTCACGACTCTTAGATTTGAAAAATATTTTAACCTTTCTTCATCGTCATCATTAGTCGACTGTAGTTGCCATTATGGACCTCACTAACCCACGCCAAACTTGCCTATCAAGCATTGCCATCTCTAGGTCCTCACCTCTGATACCTACATACCTAGAGACGACATCAGAAAATGACAGTTTTCTAGCTTTCGGATTATCAGAATGTGGCTTCCATAGAAAAGATGACACTACCTCAGTTATAGCATGGTAGCAATATCCAGAAAATAGTTCTCTTCAAGATCTCCTGAGTGTATAGATACAGGGCAAATTGCCATAGATATCTGAGATTGATGGATGTATTTCCCAAGAGATATTTTACGCTCTCATCAAAAGGCAAGTATAGGTGCTATCTAGTCCCCTAATTTCCTTGAAAGTGTTCATGTTTCTGAGCCATAGAGTAGAATAGGCTAAATGGTCATCCTGAAGATTTCTATCTTGATTAGACCTTGCTCTGTTCATATTGTGTATGTATAATGGCTTACTGAACTTTAAAACTCTGTGTATCTTTTTAAAACAAATTAAATTCAAATGCATTTTTTAAATCTATCTTCATGCAGAAAAATTGAGAAATTCAGACAATCAATAAATTTCCAGGATTATATTGTAATAATCAATAAGTAATAGAAAAAATTAACCTGCTTTGATAACCAGAATTCAAAATAATAAGGTTTTAGCTATGGACCATTATGTTACTGAAATATATGTCACTATTGCAGTTAGCAGGCATGTCTCTACTGGAAATTCATTTAATGTAATCAAATTCATGCTCAGACCAAAAAATCCCATTGCATATAATTATATTTGACAAGCAGTAGACAAACCCATTCAGTTATTCTAATTTATTTTCAGAATAGTTAAAAGTTCATTGTTTTGCCAAATATGTTGTCAAGATTTAAATAATAGCAGTGTAGTTAATAAGCAATTTATAAAAATGTCAGTAACTCAGATTTGTTTTAGTGCCAGGGGAATGAGAGTACCTTACCCAATTAACTTAAACCTGAAAAATAACTCCCAGATTTTATGGAGTATAAATCTATTTGGAGTTAAATTTTTTAAAAAAATTTCTGACGGTATAAAGTTGAATTTTATAACCAGTTTAGCCCAGGCAGGGATTAACCCATCAAATTCTGGAGTGAGATTTGAATCAAATCCTATCAAGATAACTTGCAAAAAGGTGAGAATGATGGATCACAATAAACATGAAAAAAAAGATATTGTCATAAAATTAATTAATTTCTGTAATAAATTTTTTTTTCAAACACTGAGAATATATGAAGAACTGTTTTTGAATTAAAAATGAATAAGTAAATAAATAATGGAGAAGCATTTTTTAAAATTAAGAAAAAGTAATTCATTTTCAAACACAAAGCGTTTTTGGAAAAATAATATTGGCAAGTCCCCGGCAAAACTGGGCAATACTTCTAGTACTGTACTAATAAATTAAGAATATGCAGTGTATAACAAAAATGAGTACACCCTTAACATTTCTTCAGATATTTAAGTATATTTCTTCATCAGACAACACTAAAAAAATGAAATTTTGACAAAATGAAAAGTAGCAGCATATATAACTGACTTTATTTTCCCCTTATATTAACTCAAAATATAGCCATTAAAAACTAAATCCAAGGCAAAAAGTGAGTACACCCCTTAGGAAAAGTTGTCAATATTAACATAAAACATGTCAACTGCCAATATTTTATGTGACTACCATAATTATTCAAATCTTCCTTTACTCTCCTTGGTATGAAGTTTACCAGAGCTTCACAGGTAGCTACTGGAGGGCTTTTCCACTCCATGACGGGTATTTAAGAATTTGGACACCTCAATCTTCCGCTTGAGGATCCTCTAAAGATGTTCTATTGGGTTCGTCAGGAGACATGCTTGGCAGTCTAACCACTTTTTTCAGTAAAGCAGTGGTTGTCTTCTAGGTGTGTTTGGGGTCATTGTCATGCTGGAACACTGCTCTGTGACTCAGTTTCTGGAAAGAGGCAATCCTAATCTACTGAAGTATTTCACAGTAGTTCATGGTTCACTTACTGAAATGTAACTTTTCAATACTTGCAGCACTCATGCAGCCCCAGACTATGACATTCCCACTTGACTGTGAGCATGGTACACTTATCTTTGTACTTTTTACTTTGTTGTTGCCGCATATGTTTAAGGCCATCGGAACCAACCAAATAATTTTTCATTTCATTAGACCATAGGACATGCTTCCAGTAATCTACGGGCTTTGTTGACATGTCTTCAGTAAATTGCAGGCTTTCTTGTGTATTGCCTTCAGTTATATATGCTGCAGACAGACTACTTTTTATTGTCAAAATGTCATTTTGTCAGTGTTGTCCCATGAAAGGATATATTTAAATATATTAAGAAATGTGAGGGGTGTACTCACTTTTGTGATATACTGTATATAGGTATGTTATTTTAACCTACTTTATTTCTTCAGAATTGATTAATTTTTTTTCTTTATTGCATATAATATGAATAATGTATATGCAGTTTCTTAATTATGAGTTCAAGCTAAAGGTAGTAATTGCTTTCTCCTACCAATTTATGGGCTGATTTTAAAAAGAAAGATACAACAGAAGCTAAGTGTCTGGTGCTAAATGCAATTTAAATTGAAACAAGTCTGGCTTTGAATGACAAAATATCGCAGGTTTCTAATAGGACAATTAGTATTGATTATATCATTTGTATCTCTGAATATTTCCTCTTTTTGTATTGTATTAAACAAATTTAATGAATAAAATATAGATAAACAGTTTTATTAGAACTTTGTTATGTAAAATGCAAGATTACTTTACTCCTAAAAATTATTTTGGTTATTCAGACATTAATTTGAAGCACTTTAACTTCATTATTTACATTTTATATGGAAACAAATGAAAATGTAATCAAAATTTATTTTTGGAAACTCTATATATAGCCATGTTGGGTATTTTGATTGGAGGTAAAATTGAAAAAGGTAAAATTAAAAGTTTGAAAAACTCTTAAAAATATATCTTATCCAAACTAAACTTTGATTGAAATTATCACCATCTCATTTAAGCTGTCCTTAGCCTTCAGTTAACCTGATCTTCCAAGCATCCTGCTAGCCCAACAGCAATCTTCACTCCTACAACTCTCTTCAGTACATCAACATATGTTGTTGTTTTATATCCTTGCAAATGATGCCCGTGTGTTGGCTCCCACAACACTAGCTTACCCACTGTAAGATCTCTGTGTCTGTGGTAGAGACCAAAGAGCCTCATTCTCTTAACTGCTATTTTGTTACTCTGCCCCAGACAGACATGTACCATCTTGGTGTAGTATCCATCCAGAATGGAATATAGAAGAATGGATTCCACTTTCACGTCGAAGAACCAGAGCTTGATAATTAAAATGTGTAATGTGCATCTAGGAAACAAGCGCACACGTGTTTTTGCGTTGTGTGGGTGTGCAAGCAAGACGGATGAAAAGAAAAACTTACCTCGGCGTTGCCAACCAAAAACAGTGAAAGAAAGACCAAGATGGCGACTGCCGTCTTTTGTAAAGGGTGACATCTCGCACAGTCGCCTGAATTCTCGTTATATGCAAATTTAGCTGGCCCGAAAGGCCATAAAAGTGGGTCGTTGAAAGACGCTCGGGAGAAGCGATGATCGACTTGGTCGGGAATTGTGTTGCTGTCGCTTCTCGTGCCTAGCATTCTGAGTAACCGTTGTTGGGTCCGTTCTGAGTAACCGTTGTTGGGTCCATTTTGAGTAAGCGTTGTTGGGTCCGTTTTGAGTAACCATTCGTGTCCGTCTAGGTACCTTGCCAGTTGGGTTCCGTGCAGGACCGGTGTCTACCGGTTATTGAATTGCTTTACGTTGCTATAACGTAACATTATATATCTACAAAATGTCGCAAAAAACAGCAAATAAAATTGTATTTATCAAGTAGCCAGTGCTATCCATTATATTATTAAAATAAACACTAGCTAACAATTATAGTAAGTTAGATTTAAACAGTGATATAATTATTAACTTGTAGTATTTTAGATATACCTTTAAAACATGATAAATATTATTTCCATGATAAACTTAAAAATTTTGCTATAATCATAGTAACTATAAAAAAAATTCTTAATTTGAATTTCAGATTTTGTGAATTACCTTCCTCCAAAAACTACTACTTTTAATATTTGTTATTTATTAGATTCATAACTGAGACCAGGGCTGTCTGAATGACATGGGCCAAGCTGGAGAGGGCCAACTAGAATGAAGTTCATTGGTGGAGCGCTGTTGTGGACCTGTGTTCCCTTGGGAATCAAAAGGCTTAAACAAACATATTCACAAATTCATTTTATTATAACCAGAATATATGCAGTATAGGAATGATATCTTATTAAAATGCTCTCAAAATCGTTAAAAAAAACATGATATTTGTTTTTAAAGAGACTTTGTTCCACAATGCTCCACACATAATAGTCAAGTAGATTGAGATCAAGAGAGTTAGGAAACCAAATATTAAGAATGATGTAGTCAGATTGTCAGCCATTATTTTGGTGTTCTTTATGTTTTGTGGAATGGAATTGTGTAAAGCTTTAAGATGTAAAAGCTGACATTATGTACATTGTTAATTCAGAGCTTGACAATTGTACTGAAGGTCTTCATGAACACTCTTCATTGTTTTGTTTTTTTCTGAATCCTGCAACTTTTTTGCAATTGATCTTATTGATTGACCCCACTTTTCCTCAATGTCTGTTTAACTTTATAAATAAATGTTTGTCTTCTCATTCAATTGGAATGTATGGAATGTTTTTTTTTTATCTTTTAATACAAATATTACATTATCATTTTGTTTTTTTTCTAACTCTTTACATATCTTGTTGATAAGCAATTTTGCAACTCTGAGAAAACGTGCTATTTCTAAATTACTAAAACAGCCTTTAATGCCATAATCTCTGCATGTCTTTTTCTTTTCATTTGTTAGCAGAGGTTCTGTCATTAATTTCTTAAAAATAAAGACATTAAAAGATAATAAAATACTGTATTCTTAAAATATGTGTCTTCAGATACCAACCACAAACTGTACTTAAATTTCGACTTTGCTGCAAAAATTGCTTTGGACATGCACCAAAGAATTGAAAATTCCATTTATCTACCTATGCCCTAAATCAGTATATTCTTTAATGGAATCTACATATGAATAAATAAGACTACACATAACAATTTATAATGAAAAAGAATGGAAATTATGTCCCGAATAATCAAAGAAAAGAATGCAGATTCTTTATTGATGAAACTAGACCTCCATAGAGTTTGCCATGATGCAAGAGGTTAATGTACAATACAACAACACTTTGCCTTTACTTAAGAGTATATAACATGCTAAGTAACTCTAGGATATGAGAATTCCTCCATCATCAAAGAACTAGAAAGACTAGAAGTATTGCCCAGTTTTCCCCGGCGCTGAGGACTTGTCACTAAGATAATTAGGAAAGCCTATTATCTAGGAAGACACTTTATGCTTTTTTATACTAAATTTTATACTAAATTCATGTCTAATCTTTTTTCATTCTAAATTCATTTTATACTCAATTTATTTCTAAAGCTTTTTTATACTAAATTAATATCTAATGCTTTTTTCTAAGGTAGTCAACAAACCCTATTAAATAGAAAGACTGTACTATATATATGCAAATATTTTATTTTAGTGGTCTGAATGTTATATTTTATAGGTCTGAATAATTTTTTTAATAACTATTAGTTTTTCTGAAGAGCTCTATGTATAAACAGTGTATTTGTTTTTTCTGATTGTTTTTTTTTTTTATTTAATAGAAAAATTACATTTAATTTTTTCTTTAATATTCTTATAATTTGAACAACACTTGTTAAAGGATTTTTTTTCTTCCAAAAACGCTTTGTGTTTGAAAATGAATTATTTTTTCTTAAATTTCACAAATGCTTCTACGTTATTTATTTATTTTTAATTTAAAAATGATTCTTCGCATCTTCTCTGTGTTTTTAAAAAAGATTTTTTAATGCAACAATCTACACTCCTATATTGTTAAAATATTTTATACGGTCAAGTCTCGTTGGAGACACCGGTTTGGTTCCCGTCAGATCACCGTAATTAAGCAATGTTGAGCCTGGTCAGTTGTTAGATGGGTTATCATTTAAGAATACGAGTATTTACAGTTTGTTTTCTTCTGCTCGATATAGCCACGCAATTATAAACTGGAAATTTCAAACCGGATGTAGAAACTAATCAAACACAACGATTTGACTTTTATATGTACATAGATAGATATTTTGTGTTTGATGTGAAGTAAAATTTTATGTCTGTGAAAGTTTATCTTGATCCATTCTAAACATTTTATCTGTTTTGTAGCTGTATCAGTTTTTAAAATCTAATTGACTTTTCATTGAATTAATGGGAGTTAACCAGAATTTTTTTAAGAATACAAAGACTTTTATTATATTCAATTTGTAAATATAACTTTAAAATATTCAGTCTATATTTTTTTTTTTTTTTTGTTCTTTTTAACTTGTCTACTTTAGATTTGATTTTGAATTCATTTATTAAACTATTCGTGGAATGAGAAATGTCAGGAATCTAAAAAGAATTTAATATTTTTTTTTCCTTTGCAATAATGATTATTTGTTTCAATCATTTGCTGCTTGTCTATTACTATTATAGAAGCAAGTGGAACATCAATAGTTTTATGATAAGTTACTATATGAATCTGACGTTTTTTCTAATTTTATACAGAGTTGAAGCTATAATTGAAAATCATTAGTTTGCTTGTCCAAGTATCAGGTACGTTTTATCGACAAAATGACATGTACCTGATACTCGGACAAGCAAACTAATGATTTTTCAATAACAGTTTCAACTCTGTATAAAACGAGAAAAAAATATCAGATCCAGATTCTAATAAAAAAAAAAAATCAGATTCTTTCTTTATTGTTGCAAAGAGAGGGGAAAGGCAACAGAGCGTGAGTTGCTGCGGATGTTGTTTTGGGGGGTCATGGTGAGCGATGGCCATGCACACTCAGACCTCATTGCTTCCACTGTGACTCAAGAGAGACAAGACAAGCAATGTCTGTTATGTTGGTTGTATCAAGCTGCCAGGTCCTTGATCCATCAAGTCTTGCCTTGACACCTGCCTAACAGTTGTTCCCAGGTTTTTTGGAATCAATTTTTCACTTCACCTGAGTTACTCTCATTGAGTTGACAGGTCTCATTTATTTTGAAATCATTTTTATCCTTACACCTAGACGAGTTACTCTCCCAAGTTAGTAAGTCTCATCTGCCAGAGGCAACTAAAAATGAATGAAATGGTTTTGAACTTGTATGATACGATTTCACAGTCCAAGCTTTTACCACTGCTTCATCTGCCCTGCCTAAATAAGAATATAAATGTGAAATGTGTATGTGACTCTGCTTAGCACAATGTTCTGTCATTAGTCTAATAATAATTACATATTTCATTTAATCTCACTGTTGATGGATGCTTACCAATTTCCTTTTTATACATTGCATAAATTCATTCTCATACTTTCTATATAAGTTTTCTCGTTGAATTGAATGAACTATTGTTGTATCTAGATGATCCACTTCAATTTACTTTTTCTTGTTTTTGTTAAGAACTTAAGGATAAATTCTTTTATCAACTATTATTCTTTACAATCACCCTTAAGTATTTAATAATAGTCCTTCCCAAATAGAAATGCTGAATGAGCAAATGTTTTGTGCATGTGTTTTTAATAATGAAATCAACTATGAATATTACAAGTTAATACACTCTCACACCCTTCAAGGAGGTTCCCTATTTGTTTGTTATTAAATTTCTAAATATCTTTATTCTACCAGACAAGGTGTACCAACAGCAGCTGCCAGTGTTTATTATAATTGAATCTTAAGATCAGTTCTCTCTCTCTGTCTCTCTCTCTCTCTCAAGATTAATGTCGGCTCGTATTGGGTGTCTCTAAAATGCATGATCATAATTTTCTATTATTACCATTGTTCTTATTTACTCTGCATTCTATTTTTTTTCTTTATTATTGATGCATCACTGCACAGGCATTTAATTGCAAATTGTTTACTTGCTTCCAAAGTTATCTTTCTTTACCTATATTACCCACTTATCTCTCCTTTTTTCTTTTGTTTCTTGATTACCAATTAT
>JAUZSX010000030.1:263593-293906 GCA_034780655.1 Idiosepius hallami | reverse complement strand
CCTACTAAGATGAGGACAAAAGTCCGAATAATAAAGTTAATACCTAAATTACGATGCCTCATCTCAAAAAAAAAAAACTATAATTGATTTTGTTTGTTGGCATATCAACCTTTTCAGGTCATTCTATGCCAAAAACAATCATTTTTTTATAAATCGTTTTTCTTTTTTTTCTGAGTCTACACATACTTTTGTGAATAACACAATATGCACTATTTGATTTATAACTGGAGGAAATGTGAGGATCCATACCTTTCCCAAGGGTATTAGTCCAGTTATGAACACGAATGAAACTAGGATTCAAACACGCGTATGATGATTCTGAACTCTGACTGTCTACCCACTGCTCCAAGTGGACTTCCCCTAGAAACAAAGTAGTTTTGAACTTCATTTCTATATTTTGTTTTTTAGTTTTAACAATGATTCACTTTCTTTATTTCTTTACTAAGACTTTTGTGTTAACAATAACCATGGATTTTATCATCTTGCCATTATCATCGTCTGTATATTTAAGAATTGACCTTGGTTAAATAATATCTTTCTAATTGTCTCTGACCTTAATCTAATTCAGGCTTTTCTAGGATTAACTCCAATTAAGGATTTTTAGATCTTTCATTTTTTGAGGCTTATCTTTGTTTTATAATTGGAACAATCTGCATTCCTTTTTATTTAAAGCTCTATTTTGCTTTCAGTTCAATAATGGAGAGAGAAAGATTGGTTGCGTTAGAAAGTATCTCTAGACTTTTCCATGGGTGTACCAAGGAAAGAATTTTATATATATAAATATATAGCAATAAATTGTACTTATATTTTTTGGACTGTTATCCGCATCCTTATCAATGATACCTTCACAATCCTTGAGATGAGACTTGATATCAAGTACATCTATTTTTTGGACTGTTATCCCTATCCTTATCATTATGGCCTTCATCACCCTTGAGATGAGGCTTGTTGATTTGTACATCAAATTTTTGGACTGATTTCCTTATCTGAGGATAGGAGTTTTAAACTTAATGAAGCCATTTTCAAGACTTAACACCCATACTTGATCATGATAAACCAAATAAGAGCACTCTACCCCAGTAAATTATCATCAGTTATATGAAAAGGTTAATTTTGAAAACATCAGTTTATGATAAGTTTAAACACTTGAAGGAGGCCTAAGTGTTAATCAGCCGAAATATTGTGAAAGTAACAATGATGATGATGATGATGATAAAGACAACAGTTGGACAAGTAAATGTACAAATATTTTCTTAAGCTAATCCTTTTTATTGCTTATTAATGATTGTTAGAAGATTAATTGTTGACATTGTTCCTCCTTTACTACATTCCCCAAATATTATTAGTTGTAATCGCTTGTTGTTTATTTAGATAACTCTCCATAACTCTTTAATAGCTTCAAGTAGTTTCCACGTTTCCTGGATTTGTCTTTCAAGGTCAATCTCCCTCTCTTATTCCTTGCCTCTTATTTGCTGACAATAAACATCCTTGCATTTTTTCCCTTTTAGCCATGTTTAGCCATGACTGGGAGGAAAAAAGAAAAAAAAAAGCTTATTTGATTAGACTTCACTATTTTTAAGTTAGAATTTGTATTTGTCTCAGCCAATTTTTTTTTGTCGAGACACTTCAAATAAAGTTCTTTTGAAAGCAGATTTAAATTTTTTGAATATTTACTTCAAACCTTGAATCCAGTTTCATTGAGACGAAAAGCTTAATAGATTTTAACTTTTTATTAAAAATGGGAAAAGCTAACTTATGATAGAAAAATGGGAAATAAATTCTGACGATGTGTGATAGAAAAATTGATTAGAAAATATATATACACTGAATATATTCTTGTTTTTGTTTTTTTTTTCTTAATTTTTCTATCATATATATATATATATATATATATAATCTTTATACTATTAAAACTCTAATCCTCGCGTTTGAAAGGGTTCTACATCTGGTTTTGAATTTACGGGCGTGTGTGTTGCTAGATCAAGTAGGCACTATATTTCCAGAAGAAAATATGAAATTGAACTGTGAACACTAGTATTGTTAAATGGTCACCCATCTAACTACTGGCCAGGCTGAATGTTGCTTAACTTCGGTCATCTGATGAAAACCGGTGTCTCCAATGCAACTTGACCATATAAATCCTTTCATCATTTTAGAAGTGCTAATTCTTGCTTAAAATTTAAAAAAAAAAACTGAGAACATAGAAAAAACGTTGAATTAAAAATAAACAAGTAAATAAATAACGAAGAAGAGTTTTTGAAAAAAAAATATTGGCAAGTCCCCGTCGCCGGGCAAAGCTGAGGAATACTTCTAGAATATGTATATATATATTCACACATAAGTAAAATTGTGTGAGTGTGTGCATAATCAGTCCCTACCAAACTCTGTGAATTTTCTGTCTACTGACTAGAAATTTAACATAAAGGGTATATACCAGGGTTTCCCAAACATGGGTGCTAGTACTCTTTTGGGGTCCATGGCAGCATTCTAGTGGGTGTGAGATGGCCTTTCAGTATGGTCCAATGAGCTCATTTTGTTACAATTTTCCACCTTGCTGTCATATGAACTGTAATGGGGCATCAAATCCTTCAGCAACTCAACCACTTGCCCAACCGTCAGGACTAATCTCTCATTTCATCCATTGAAATTACCAAACCACAATCAAATTTCATGCATTTTTGTATCAAGCAAGTCATAGAGCTATGTGTAATTGATTCATTGGTGGTCTCCTTTGTGTTTTTAAAACTTTTCTATGTATTTTCAGCTTGAAGTGAAATGGTAAATCTATAATGTTATTAGATTTACGCATCCAATTAGAACAATATTTACTATAATAATGTTTGAAATTATTAACAATTCCTTGAAATCAAGATTTAACTGTTTAATTGGTTAACTAGCCTAAATAATATTGTGTATGTGTGTGTTTAACCTTTGATATCTCTCATGTAAGGGAATGCAATTTTTCCTGACAAGACCCTAATTATGATGATACTAGCATTATAAAAGTTTTGGTAAATATCTGCTGTAGTTTTTTTTTGTGAGGACCTAAACTACAATTGTATGTGGAAAAATGTTGGCCCCACTTATCAAATAATAACCTCATTACTTGGCAATTCCTTGAGATGAGGCTTCTTTATCTATCTATGTATTAATTTGTTCTGCAGACTTTTGTTCTCATCTAATCATACTTGTTTTTTTTTTTCATGACGTTTCCACCAAGTTGCCCTCTGGCTTTTGTCAGGTTACAAACTGCAAACCTAGATAGGAACTCTGATTCTTGTAACCATATCCTCCACCAACCACCTCTTTAATTACCTGACAAAGACCAGGAGACAACTTCGCCAAAATGTCATTTAAAAAACAACTATGATAAAATAAGAACAAAAGTCCACAGATTAAATTAATACATAAGTAAGCTCATTAGTTTAAAACTTTTTAAATAAATTATTAAAATTGATTTTATGTTTTTCTTTAAGCTCCTAACTAGCAGGTTTTCTCGTAAAAATCTTTTTAGATAGCTTGCTCTACATTTCAAAATACAATTTGGGTAAAGAAGGGTTAAATAGCCTTTGCTAGTTCAGAAGTTAATAACGATTAAGATGTGGGGAGAGAACTTGTGTTTTTGCTCATTTTAAAAACTTAATTTTTGATGAGCTTACCCTTGGATTCAAAATATAATTTTGGTATAGATAAGTTAAATTGTTATTGCATGGGTAGACTCTTCGTATTCTGTTAGCATTATCTGCTATTATTTCAATCTATGTTCACTATTCTTTAGCTATTTTCACCCACAGCCAAAATTGAATCTATAAATTCATAAAAATGTCACTTATAAACTAACAACTAGGATTATTATAGCATGCATATTAGTAGACATAGAGCTCCTAGTAGTTCGTTTATATGTGTTCACCCATTCTGATAACAATTGTTTCAACCCTAATTGCAGGCAGAAATAACTGAAAAATGTCTATTGATAATCTGATTAGGCTTACAAAATGTGGATAGTCTAGTCTTATGGATTTATATTGTGTTGAAATATTTAAAGAAAGATAAGACCCAATAGCAGTGAAATGAAAATATATTGAAGAGAAATTGCAGAAAAGGTATATTAACAAAATAGAAACTCCGCTTCAAGCTAAAGGACAAGTAATGTTACAACTCTCTCTGAGTCTCAAATCCTGACTGCAGAAAGTATACTCTGATTGGAGGAAGTGCCATCAAAAACAGTTCATTCTCTGAGTCTGAGGAGTGACACCCCAAAAATAAAGAGTTGAGTTTAATGTGGAAGCTAGTAGAAGGCCAGAGCGTGTATTGGCCATAACAATAAACATGAGAGTAGAAGTCCAAATAATGATAAAAATTGAAATTCAGTTTGTAAATTCAGACAATCAATATTGAATTGTTATTAATGTTTGACTTATTTTGTTGTTTCTTGTTTAAATTATTTATTTTTTCACCATTATTTATTCTTAATTCATTTATTTAAGTGAATAACCATTTATAATAACATTACGAATATATAGGGGAATTCCATACAAATCTGTTTCATTTTTATTAAAAATCACCAGTAAAATACACTCAGAATTGAACCCTGGTAGTCTGTTTTAGAAGACTAACCTCTATTGAGGAGGCCACAAGGTTCAATTTTTAATGTCTGATTAATCAGTTAATTCCTGAATCAAATCCATTTATTAACGTCTTTATATGAAACAACAGTTTCACTATTTATTTATTTATTTCACTCAACATTCATCAATCAATAGTATGTTAGGCAGCAAATTTGTTAGTTTATTTTTTGCTGTTTCCATAGCATACTTATTTTTACCAGAAAAAGTCACTAGCCCTATACTCAACCCCAACCTGGAGGTCTTTTTTTGGGCTTTTGAAATCTCACTTAGATGAGCTACTCTCCCAAGTTAATAAGCCCCATCTTCTTGCAGCTAGTGGTAGATAGATTGGTTTCGACTGGGATTTGAACTCGCGTAATACGATTCTGTAGTTCAAGCCTTTACCAATGCTCCACCTCACTGCCCTCACCTAACATTGTCGGAATATAACTTCCCTTACACAAGGTGGGGCAGAAATAACAGGAAAAATTGCTATTACTCAACCCTTTAAAATACATCAAATAGATACCTTTTTTTTTCTTTTGCAAATACATCTCATTTTATAATTAAGAATTTTTGTTTGTTTCAGGTAAAATTTCAAAATAAGGACAATTAAACATAAGATTTTTTTTTTGCCTATGAGAGATACGAAAAGTAACAAGTCAGTCATCGCTGTTCAAAGAAAATTTTGTCAGGATTGTAATCGAAATTTAAACTAAATAGCAAACCTTTTTGCATAAATTGATGAAAAATTTATCTCATTTTTTTAATAAAATCATGATTTTTTTAAAAAACACCTGTTATTTCTACCCAACCCTGTATATGAACCAATATATCTATTTATTTGGACATTTTTTTTTTCATTGATTAATGAATAAAAACTGTTCAGTCACTGGATTAAATAATTATTAGATTTTTAATAAAAATATTGATATTAAAGATTAGGAGATCACATTTTATTTATATATTTTTTTCAATATACATTGGATCCACCTTTGAACTTTTGGATATATGTGTAAACTAAAACAATATCTTTACATAAAAGTATTGTAATTTAAAAATCCTTTATAATTTTCAAATGCTATATTAAGGATTAATCTTCAGTTAAGTTTGGGTGTGATTTCATTGTGTATAAATCTTTTTTTAGCTTCTTATTGTGATAATAGATTAAATCATAATTAATTTTTTTTTTCGACCTATCATTAAAAGGAATTGTTTTTATCTTTTTATCTCAGTATTTAAAAAAAAAATTCATGAACAATGCTGAAGCATTTGATTCTTTTTCATTAGGATTATGATTTAAGTAGAAGTTTCTGGAATCTAAATCTAAACTTATTGATAAATGGAACTTTGTGTGTGTGTGTGCAGCATATTTGTTACCTACTGACTCTGAAATGGGTGAACCTATTTTCTTATCTATTCACTGTGGTTCTGCCCCCCCCTGAAATGTAATGATAAGATCCAAAGGCTATTGAGCCGGCCCGAACCCATAACAACATTACACCCCCCTACAAGAAATTAATACATGGAAATTTATTATGACAATAAGATTATTTTTTTTATTTTTTTTATTTAACTTTAATGATATTAGATCTAATAATTTCTTTTTTTTTCTTTCAGATCAGTGTGAGTGAAACCCTTTGAAAGTCCAAGTTGCTGTTTTACCATGTTTTATTGGAAATATTCAATTAACTATTGTGAATACGAAGTTTTGGAGATGTTTGTGACATCTTCACACTGGAAATCTGTAATTCATTCCCTCATCGTGTAAAGCCTAACCTAATGATGGATGTACATGGGGTGTGCCTCTATACGGGCCAGTTGAGCTCCGAAAATGACTATGTTATGGTGGAGGCCGAGAAGACCACCTTGGCTGCTGATGTTATTAAGATGGCTGTCAAAAAGCTGAAGCTTGGCAATCCTGACAACTTTGAGGTTGCCGAAGTCTTCTGTTCTGGCGGCCAGTTGTGCAAGGAGCGGTGTGTAGAGGCCACGGAGAATCCTGTCCGGATTCAACTTCTCTGGCCTAAAGTGCTCAACGAAGACAGCTACTCTGGCCAAGGCTCAACCGGCTACAGATTTTACATCCGAAAAAAAGACGTGGAGTTTAATAGTCGGAGTCTTTCTTGGTTGGATTACAAGCATCCAAGTCCTGTCGATTCTTTCCTCACCACATTCCTGAAGCAGCCAACCAGTGATAAGGAGTACCCAGATTTGTGTAGTTTACCAGATTTAAACGAGAAGACGTTATTAGAGAATATCAAGGCAAGGTTCTACAACGGCAATATTTACACGTATGTTGGATCTATTTTAATTGCCGTAAACCCCTTCAAGTTTTTCCCCATTTATAATCCCAAATATGTAAAGATGTATCAGTACAAGTGGCTCGGTGATCTGCCACCCCATATTTTTGCCATAGCAGATGCTGCTTTTTCTACGATGTTACGGACTAAGAAAAATCAGTGTATTGTGATATCTGGAGAGTCAGGCTCAGGGAAAACGGAGAGTACCAACCTCCTTTTACATCATTTAACAGCTTTAAGTCAAAAAGGAACTCATGCGACAGGGGTTGAGCAGACAATCCTAGGGGCAGGTCCAGTGCTAGAGGTAAGTTGTTTTTTTAATAAAAATTTTTTTTCCTTTTTTTTATTTTTAAGACCAGTGGTCGGGAAGAGGGGTAAATTACTCTAAATGGGAGAATTTGGCAGGTAATGAACATACTATGAATGTGGATGTGCTGAGGGAAAGTTCAAGAAAAGAATTCAATGTGGATCCCTTAATCTTTAAAACTACGGAAATGGAGGAATATTAGTTTTGAAACTGCGTCATAAATATAATGGTCAATAGTTTTACTTGTGTTTTATTTTTTGTTTAAAAATGTGATTACTACATTTTCTTTTGTTGTGTGCTATTTTTATGTCAAAAAGACAGACTTTTTTATGATATGAGATGAAATTAGCAATAAAACTTTTTTTCAGTATCCCCTTTTTTATTTATTATCTATGAACTTTATAAGTAAATTGGTTTGTCCACCAGAATACATCTATGTGTGTTGGTAAATTCATTTTATAACAAATTCAGGTAACACTTAAAAAATGTAACCGACTTCTGTCTGAGACCAAAACTTGAAAAAAAAATTTTTGATACTATGGGTTCAGATTTAATTACTAAACCAGAGCCATTGTACATACAAGAAATATTAGCTGTTTTAGTTAGGCACCAAAAACCAACTACTTGAAAGCTAAGGAAGCCTATTATATAGGAAAGTTGTATCATGTTTTATGTTCATAAAGTGATAAATGCTCTTCCAAGCGACAATTCAAATAGTAGTTCTTGAAATATAGTTTGCCATTGTGCTTTGCACATTTATGTGGTTTGAATGGTTTCATACTCACTTTTGTCTTTATTTTGATTTGAGTTTTTGTAGTTCAAATTTTGACCACTTAGCAGCTAGTTTTCCCTCTGGTCTGAATACTTCATATCCCAAATTTCAAGCCTTTTTAGCCACAAACTGGCTGAGTAGTTTAGTAGACTCCAATGGTCTAATCTTAGCTAAATTTCCTGCTGAAAACCTATTAAATTGCTTTCCCTATCGCTTAATATCCATATCTAAAAGTTCATGTCTGCAGATCTAAAATTGACTGAGTAGTTTGGTAGAGACTATTCCCCACACACTTCCACACATTTTCGCTTAGAGATTTTCTTTTTAACAGCCAAGGAGTCTTTAGAACAAACACCAAACCCAACCAAATCTGTTTTTTTGGTTGAGATTTGAAATTGTAACTTTTAGAACTGTTGCTTATTTTTTTCAAGGACCTGAACTAATTGGCTTAATTGGAAATGGTTAATTAGAAAAAAAATTGAATTACAATAATAATGAGCTAATTTCTAAGTAGAAGTTTTTGGTTATTTAATCAGTTAGAGAATTTGATGCTATTTTTTAGTTCCAAATTCATAAATTTACTACAAACAGTTGCTATAAACATATATATATGTACGTGTGTGTGTGTGTATATACACATACGTAAATTAAATTCCAACATTGTGAAAAATATACATAAAATAAAAAAACATAATAGAAACAATAGAATAAAAATATATTATTACACAAAAAAGTTGACGCAAAAACGTTTTGATAGCGAAAACATATTAGCCTTAAAAAGGTTCTCACTAACCAAAACGTTTAGGCAGTGTTTTTTTTGTGTATAAATATAATATTTTTCATTTTATGCATATTTTTCAAATATATATAGGGGAGGTTGGGGTAAGTTGGGCATTGGGGTAAGATGGGCACCCCATAGAAAATGATATCAGCTGTGATTTTCATGAGTTGATGTTGTTTGTGGAAAACTCTTGCTTTGCCCTTTTGACAATTGTTCATTATGTTTAAGTTTTGCACATAAAAAGTAAATATTTGCATGTGAACAATTTTTTCCACTAGCCAACCATTGTGTTTCTAGCAGAAAGGTTCAGGCATTCTTCTGACCTCTTTTACTTGCACTATCTTCATGCAAAGTGAAAAACATCTTAATCTACTACTATCTAGGAAAAAATTGGATGGAACTCTAAAGTTTGATTTGATTTTAAGATGGGCATCCTCATTTGCGGAAAGATGGGCATGTGACCTACTTACCCCAACTGCCATTAGAAAAAATTTGGTTAATTTCTTTTTAAAATTAAAAACCACAAGCATAACTTGGACAACTAAATTTGATGACCTCCCAGGCATTGCTTTAACACTTGCAAGCATGTAGAGCAACACATGATGGATGAATGCTCAATAATTCTTGGAAAAATCCTTTGTTGGGGCACATAGATAGGATTGTTGTAACATTAATGCGCCCTTTTTGCCATGACACTGCTGCTATGAGGTAATTGCATAGTCATGACATGCTATTAAGCTTAAATTTTGGGACGTTAGATTTCTTTTGCTTATGGTCATGTCATGAAATCAAAATCGTTTGTATAAAAATTATGTAGTTTGTAAAGTAGTCAAAGTTTCTCAATATCAAAGTGTTAGTTCTATTTTTCATAAAAGTTTTTGCTAAGTCCATTGCATGCTTGAATATGACTTTTTGAAAGTTCTTTGAAGATTTCCCTGACTGTTTTTCTCTTATGCAGCTATAATCAAAAAGCAATTTCTCTGACAATGCCACGCAATACAAACGCAAGACAGACCGTGGAAAGCTTGATCATATTTGAGTTTAGTTTGCCAACAAGAATTTCATTCACATAACTTATTTTTTTAAGGAGTTTTTTGTGTACTTGAAAATAGGATCATCAAAATTTGATATCTAGCTAATTACTACAGAATAAACATGGACTCTACTGCACATTGTTAATCATTTCAATGAGACTCTCTTGATATTACTGTTGCGTTGCTTAACTATTCAATGACACTCTGTTGACACTACTAATGGGTTGCTTACCTTTTCAATGACATTCTGTTAGTGTTACATTACCTTGTTTTGTTAGACCACATATATGAAGCATGTTTAATGGTATTGTTGATTTCAACTTGCAAGTTGGGCACTTCATACTTTGTCAGTGTATTGAATGTGCAAGTGTTTGATGTTCATATTCATTTGGGTTAAATTTAAAGGAGGGGAGGGTCCATGTAATTTCAAAATTTTGCAGGATGATAAAACTTTTATTGTAAGAGTTCGAATTATTTTGCACTAAAAAAATTGTCTGTAAAACACAAGCATATACATGTTAGACAAGCAACATGTTGGACAGTGAAATTGGAGCCTTGGTAAAATCAGGCTCAAGTTCAAATCCAAGTCAAATCCATTGTATTCACCTTTAGCTGCCTTTGGCTGATGGGGCTCATTAACTTGGGAGAACAGCTCATCTAGGTGAAGGGTGACATCTAATGCAAAAAGCCTGGGTAATACATATATATATATATAGATCATATCCATGTAATGTTTTTTTCTTTTTAAAGCTTAGGTTCTGGTTGTTATTGTAAAAGGAAGAGATGCACAGAGAAATAGAGGTTAAATTCTTTATTAGCAGAGTGGTAGAACCCAAGAATATTACCTGTATTAGATGTTCTGTCCAAAGTTGATATTCAATGCTGAGTCAGTCCTTTTTCATTTCTGACTTCCTAAGAGCATGACACTTTTTATCTCTCTGGGTCACTGCATGTCCCATGATATGAGCCATGATAATTTTAATTGAATTAAGTGAATTAAAATCTAGCTCTTTTGCAAGTAGATCCACTCTGTTTAAACTGTTCTTTCTTTTTGTCCTAACTGAATATAATTTATAAATTCTATGCTTTAGAAACAATTACATTTAATTGGTTCAATTCAATCAAATTTCACTATATTAAATGGATATTATTCAACTAACAATTATCAATCAAAGTCTTTTTTTCAACTAATAATAGAAATATTATTTGAATAATGATATATTTTTTCATTTTATTTATAAACTAAAAGTTTGCCTGGCTTTGCTTGGGTGCTGGGACTTGCTACTAAGGTAATTAAGGAAGCTAATTATATAGGAATGCACTTACTAAATTCATTTCTAATGCTTTTTTATATTAAATTCACTGCTTATGCATTTTTTTATATTAAATTTATTTCTAAAGCTTTTCTTTACTTAATTAATTTCTAAAGCTTTTCACTAAGGGAGTTAAAGAAGCCTTTAAATAGAAAACAGTATCGTACATATGTCAATTGTAATGGTTGGAATCATTTTTAAAAAATAAATATTGTGGTTTCTTTTTTTTCAAGATGTATAAACAGGGTACTAAAAAAAACTATTGTTGTTTTCATTTTTTAAAGATTTACATGATGTAGAGTTTCACAGAACTATGACAATTTTATTTTTGGATCAACTTTAAATTTGTTTTCTTATTAAAAAAAAGAAAAATGTTATTTGAAATTTTGATCAGCGCTTCCCATTTTGTTTGGAATTTTATTTTGGGCAATGTTTTTCTGAAAAGTGTTTGACCCGTTTAATGATGATCTTTCTTAACAATAGCATCAAGAGTAACAACTGCTGCTGCTATGAATTTAGCAAGGAGTTGTGGTAGTTTATTTGAATCTGAATGGAAGATGAGTAACAGCAGAACCTTTTTTTTTTTAATCTTTGCTTGAGACTCAATGGCTTGCACTTATAATTCTTCAACAATATCCAAAAAAATCATTTGTTGAATCATTTTGGGATTTGGAGGAAAAGATTTCTGTCTGAATGTTTGGTAGATTTTCCTTATTCTCAGTGAAACAAATTTAAACTTTAATAAAATGAAGCTTGATTTCATTGTTTCAATACAAATTGTTACTGGTTCTTTCTTTGTGTAATTGGCACAAAAATGTAACAAAACCTTTTTGAATTTTCAAAAATGCTTCTTTGAAATACATCAATATGTGTAAAAAAATCGAACCAAATAATGAAATACTATTCTTAATTTTTTTTTATTTAGATTAGTTATGGTATTTAATTGGTATTAATTATAGCCTACTTCTATCGGTCATAGGTTTTTTTTTGCAAGAATCTGCTATGAATCTCGCACCTTGAAATATTTCTTGTCAAATGTTGAAACTTTCTTGGCGAGTTTGTAGGTAGGGGTCTCGAAATACTCTCAAACCAACTAGCAACTAAAGCGCACTAAAAAATATGTTATCACCGTTAAAGATTAATCAGATGTTTATCCTTGCAAGTAACACAAATAAATAGTAATAAACACTTTAATTTTTCATTTCTAAACTTTATTATATTTAATGAAATATAATAAAGTTCTGAAATAACAAAAGTGAAATATACTTAAGTTTGGAAATAAAAAAAACTATAAGTGTTTTGTTATTGTTTATTTGTGTTACTCGCTATAAAAATCATTTGATTAAATCCTTAACAGTGATTTTTTTTTTAGTCTCTAGTGCATTCGAGAGTACTTCAAGACCCCTATCTACAGAACTGCCACTTTCTTGTCAAAGGTAAAAAACCAAAAAAAAAAAACCCTAAGGATAGACAGACAGACTGCAGATTGCATCGGGTTGCTGGGTTTCTTATTCATCAAGACCAGCCTTATTGCTTACCCGACTGGTGTTTCTTTCCTGGGCTTTAGTATTCTGTGTTGCCTTTCACCTAGATGAGTACTTTCCCCAGTTAACAACCCCCATCTGCCCAAGGGTTTGATTAACTATGGTATATGACAAGTATTATGCTGTGTTAAAGATACTTAACATAAATTAACCTTCATTGGTTTGTGAAATGAGAAGCCTTGATTTATTACATAAAAGGTTTGTTTCCAATTTCAACATGAACTTCATGTTTTTTTCAGAAGAATATTGGTTGAAATATTGTCTCTAATACAAAAGATGGTGATAATAGTTTGAATACTAAATAACAATTATCAGAAATTTTTAAAGTGGCGAGAAATACTGGAAGAAGACTTGAGAGTATATTTGTTGTAATGTTGTCTTTGTTTTGTTTTACAGCATATCAACCTTTTAAGGTAATTTAATGCTGAAATTCATACTTTTCCCAAGGGTTTTATTAGTCCAATTATAAACACAAATTGAATGACTGAGATTAAATTTGTGTATTACGATTCCTAAGCCTGACTGCCCATCCACTCCTGTAATATTATAACATTCCTGTAATATTGCATAAAATTGATGATAATAGTTGGAACACTCTAAATAACAGTTATCAGAAATTCTGTTTGTTTCAAAATTTGTTCAATTGTATCTCACCTGTCGAAAGAACTGGTAATCTGTCAAGGTGGTATCTTTTAGTAGATGTAAGGTTTCATGTAAGGTTTCCTTGATCCATGGTTCCAACCCATTTTCCCTGAAGCAATAGAAGATTCACTTGACTGTTGTTTGCTTTGATTTCTTCTCTTGAAGAAAAGAACAAAGTCAACTTTGCCTTTCAACTCATTCCATTCAACTCATCTTCAGATCTTTTTCTTTCTGGACTTGGATTTCCTGCACCAGCTGCATTTACTGTCTCTCATTTCTAATCTGTACATTGCAATTCTCTATTTTCAATTGTTTTATTTTCTATACACAGTTTCTATAAAACAGATTTATTTAGCAGTTTCTTTAATTTTATTCTAAAATTCAATGAAGTCTTTACATATTTTTTATTTTGAAAATTTAATGAAGTCTTATTTTGAGAATTTATTTAAGTCTTTACTACTATCTTAGCATTTTTCTTATTCTAAGACACATTGTTTTTGAGAGCTCTTTATTCAACAGCTGATAAAATTAAACTGAATGAAGAAATGATAATCTTTTTTTTTCCTAAATCTATATTACAAGGTTATGGGGTTAAATAATACCAAGTTTGGTATATGTCGAAAAAAAAAACAAAAAAACAGCCTTAAATCAGAAATAAGTGCTTTAGTATTAGAAGTGAGTAGGTATCATGTTACAAAAAGAAGTGTGATGAACTTTAGTATAATTTGAACTGTTTGTTTTAATTGTTGTTGAAATATTGTTATT
Organism: Idiosepius hallami; assembly: GCA_034780655.1. NCBI lineage: Eukaryota > Metazoa > Mollusca > Cephalopoda > Idiosepiidae > Idiosepius > Idiosepius hallami. The sequence goes on along the minus strand of JAUZSX010000030.1, from coordinate 279,838 downwards.
TGTGTTGATCTTGGGAATGTTTATAGAGATGCAAACAAAATCCTTTATAAAATTGAATTATTTACTCAGCAGTTCAATTGTTCTCCTTTGACCATGTTAATCTTTGAGGCCTTCTTCATCTACAGATTTGATTAGGACTAAAACCAAAAGATACTTACATCTTATTTTAAAATTCAATAAAAAGTCTTTACATATATCTTATTCTAATTTTTTTTTTAGAATTTCACAAACTTCTTATACACAAATTTTTATCTTTGGAAAATTTTCATTATTGTAAATGAATCCTTCACTTTAGCTCAAAATTTGAGGAAAAAGTCTTCTATAAGTTTAATTCTTATCTCAATATTTTTATTTTGAACTTGTATTATTTAATCATTAAAATTAATAGTTTGATTTTTATACAAACACAAATTTTATATTATCAATACTTTAACAGTATAGCTCTTTACCTCATTACCATTACATAATTTTTCAAATAATTCATTCCTCATGTTATCTATGTAAGGGATGTTCTCTTGGCAATTCAAATGTTGAAATTCAGCTTAGGAACTACTTTTAAATCTTATCAATATGAAAGGCCTTCGATCAATTTTGAAATATGACAATCATCAAACCAAGTATGGCTGTCAGACTACTACACAGAGATTGTTTATTGTGGTGAGGCTTGTGTAGAACCAACCACACCTCTTGGAAATGCTCATAACACATAGTCAATTCAAGGCTTGCCATATGCTACATGAACAACAAACCTCAGGTTTTTACTTCAGAGTTTTCCTTCACCCAAATACCTATCCTACCAAAGACTTAAAGTGCATCTATCTCAGCTGTTTAACCACACCCCCAGCCACTATCTTTAGTAGTTCTATCAATTTTCTAAACTGAACTAAAACACTAATAAGTTAGTTTAATTAACCTTGTGATTAAAAAAAGTAGTCTTTTGAGTTAAAAAAAAACAACAGGCAGACGATGATACATTTTGCGAATCTGCTTCTCATGATGATATCTAATCTAACACCACCATTTAATATTCAGCATTAATCTCTTAGGATATTGCTTGTTCACTAATGATACTTAATAGCATTTCCCAAAATTTTCTTCGAGAATAATTCCTTCTGCTGAATATATGCTTTAGGAATTAGTTTAGAAGAATAAAGTCTTGCAAATTTTTATAAACGAAAAAAAAAAGACTACCAATAAGTTAAGTTGAGATAATGAAACCTTTTAAATTTTGATTGACTTGTCTCTGTTTTTTTCTGGGAAAATCATTCTCTATTATCAGTTTTTATATTTCAGCTGTTGAACTTTTAGCTAGAAATTTGGTGATTCAACTGTTTCTGATATGTTATCTGGGAGATATTTAATGAAATATAAAACTGAATTTTATTTTTAGATTAAATTCTTTCTGAGTTTCTAGTTAAATGTCTTTAAAAAATCTTGGCTTCCAAATGTAGATTTCTTTTATTTTATACTAGCAGATTTACCCAATGTTGTTTGGCTACCGGATAAAACAGTTTCATCTGTCAGTATACATAATTAATAATATACATAATTTTCAGATAATGCGTAAAATTTTGTTTGAAAAACAAAACAAAAAAAAAAAACACAGCTTTTTGAACCGTTTATGTCATGGTTAGAGTTAAATTTAAAAGAAAAAATTTTTTTTGAAAACAAGAGACACAGAGACAAAAAAAACAAACCCATTCTTGAAAATCAAACCAAAATTTTTTTGGTCTTCCGACAAATGAAGGATTGGACCAAAACAAAAATTCACCCTTGTCTGTTCATCTGTCCGCACTTTTCTCAATAACTAAGCCTTGGAATTTTTTGGATTTTTTCACAAATTTTAAACATGATAGGTTTAAAAAAAAATAACAATGGATTTTCTGTGAAAACTCCAGTGGCTACTGTATGGGGTGGGGTGCATTTTAGCTAAAAATGACACTTTTGTGCATATTACAAAAGATTGATTACTTTCTGAAAAGTTGTAACTATCTGATCCCTGTATAATTTTGTTTGTCCGTACTTTGAATTCAAATTTATAAATAAAGAATTATTTTACTTTTTGACAGTTTCAGAAAATTGATTAAAAAAAAGATTTTAATTTTAAAAAGGTTATTTGTTTATTGTCAAATTTTAGTGAAGGAAGTTACCAATGGCTACTTTTTCAATTTAACACTCTCCTTCCAAATGTTAATTTTTACTGTTATTTTAGGGTTTGAGGCTAAGGGTTAGGGTTGATTACAGTTAGTCAAAACAAAAATAAAAATGGCAGCCACTATTGAAAACCATAGTAAAAGTAGATATTAAACATATTAATACTATGAAAACTATTTGTCAGTGATGAAAAATGTGATATTCGTTCAAAACAGATGTGAATATCCTTTAAAATCAACATTTAAAAGGTGATGTTAAGTTAGCAAAAGTTGGTTAACAAAGTGTTTAATTGGTAATTAACAAAAGATTTTTGCATTTATTTAAATATTATTTGCTTTTTGTTTTAAATGAAAAAAATTTTGATAAAATAAATTAAATAATTATACAAACAATAAGAGAAATAATTATTTTAGACAATTTAGAAATGAAATAAATGACTTGTTTGTTTTACAGCATATCAACCTTTTTAGGTAATTTAATGATTATAACAATCATTTTTTGATAAACATACTTTTTTGTTCACATATAGTTTTTAAAATAACACAATATGTGCACTATTTAACCAATAGCTAAAAGGAATGTGGGGATTCATACCTTTCCCAAAGGTATTAGTCCAATTATGAACGCATATGAAACAAATAGGATTTGAACCTGTGTGTTACAATTCCAAAGTCTGACTGCCTACCCACTAAGTCAAATGAACTTCTCCGAAAATAATTGAACCAATGTAAAAATAGTTTTTAAAAAAAAATATTTTTCTTATTTATTTCTATATTCTTTATTTTTGTTTAAATGTAGATAAATCTTGATTATTTCTTTTAATAAATTGAAGAAGCAATCCCTGAGCAAAGTTGGGGAATACTACTACTTTATCATAAGATTGTTTTTTTTTTTCAATTTGACACAAGAATCTGACATGAATCCCCATATTTTTTTTTTCTAAATGAAGTAATATCTGAAATAAAAAAAAAAGAATATTTTTTTTTGTTTGAGTCATATCATTTTTAGGGATTTCTTTTAGCTTAGGATGTTTCCTTTAAAAATAATTTTGATTTGTGACAGTAAATCAAATATTTTATAAAAAGTAAATAAAACCTAATGAAAAGATACAAAATGTAAATGTAAAGATATTGTCTAAATATTTACTGACGGTTAAAAATACTTGTGACAGTGGCAGTTACGCTGTCATCTAAATCCAGATTTACTTGTGATTCTTAAAGGTGATCAATCTGCCTTATCCCTATTGGATGTGATTTTCAATAAATAGTAAATAAAAGAATCAAGAAAATGCCTCTGGCATTTTGGTGTGTGGACTTTCCATCACTCAACGTTTTATTACCCGACTATTAATTACGGAATATTAGTTACTAGACTTCAATCAGATGGTTTTTTTTTATCACGTGGACACTTAATCACTCAGAGAATTTTAATCACTTGAGAATTTCTGAAAGTGTTTGAACAGTGTTATGTTTTCTCTAAAAGACATGTTTTTTCACCACATTTTTTGGAATTTTTAGGATGATGATTCTTCATAATATGTATATACCCATTTTTGCAAATAATCCCAAAATTGTCAAAGGTCAAAGTTTAACAAAATAAAAACATAATTACATAAATAAAATTATTTCATAGATAAATGTAATTTTTTTTTCTTTAGGGTAATTAAAGTTTTCAATCTCAGGGTGATTTAAGTATTGACATGATGGATCAAAAACCATGTGATTAAAAGTCTATTTCCGTGATCAATAGTCGGGTGATTAAACATCAGGTGATGAAAAGTCATTTTAGCTCTATTCTATTTCCATTTTAGTCATCATCTTATCATCATAAACCAGCAAGCTCCTCTACTTTGCTTTTATTTCCTCTTTCTATGCACATGACCCTCCTCAGCTAAAACTATTCTAATTATCAGATATCAAAGAAGGCACATTATTACTCTATTAATCATGATAAAGTTAAATAAGTCAAGAAGAGAATTAAAGTAAATTGGCAAAAATTATCCAAAATAATTAAAACTGAACTTATGTGATGAATCTTAAAAAGCGAACAATTTCATTTTTTTTTTAATATCTCTTGTTTTTCCAAGCAAGCCAAGAGATATTATTAACCTTTTTTAAAAAGCTAAAATAGTTCATTGTCTGTGCTTCTAGTTTGGCTTGGATTTGTGGCTTGTTTAAGTCTATTTTAGTAAGCAGGAACACTTCATGTTGGAGCTTGTTAAAAAAGGAAGTAGGGAACTCCCTGAGAAAAGAAGTTGGTTATGAAAAGAAGGAGTGACCATTACCATCAGTATCATAAGAAGTAAGCTGACTGACATCAAACTACTGGTATTTGAGATTCCATCATCACCGGTGCTATTAATACTACCATTACTTACTGCTCCACACCCTTCTTGCCTTGTGTGTGTTACTGACAGTCCTTGTTTATATTTGTTCTTTATTCACAAGACAGCTTCTGAAGATTAATTCTTTTAATCTTCAGAGACGACAAAAGTACATGAAAGAAAAAAATGGATGTTCTTGTATATCTATGGAATTTTTTTTAATAGGTTATTCCAAAAGTTCATACACACTTGGTCTTTATTTTGACTTTGCATCTAGGTTAATCTACTTATGTAAGCTCTATTACTGATATTGACCACTATAAACAGGCAAACTGACTCAATCTGAATGGTATCAGTTAAACTTATAACTTATAGGGACCAAAAACTGCTCAAGGCAGTCAGACTTTTGGGACAACCTGACTAACCAATTAAAGAGTTGATTTCAAATTGTTAGTCTGTCAGTATTAACCCCCCTCTACCTTCATGAAAAGAGAAAGAAGCAATTAATTACTGCTTCATGTTCCATGTACAGTCAGCATTAAGAAAATAAAAAAACAAAAAACAAAAACAACCCTCCACAAAAAAAAACAACAATAAGCTAATTTTGAATTAACTGCTTAGTCTTTACTTACTTTATTTGCAATAACTTTTCCTCTTTAAAAGATTTAGTTTAGAAAAAAAAAAAACGAGTAAAACAACTGGTTTAGCTTAACAATATCTTGTGGAATGTGGAACTTTGCATTTATTTGGTTGGTCTTCTTTGGAGTTGTCAAGGCAGTTAAAATCTAGGCAAAAGTGCAGAAATACTGGCTGTTGTAGGATGTAGTACTATCGAACCCACTAGCGACTAAACGGGACACAATTTAGTAATCACTGTCTTAAACACATTAAAAACGAGAATATAACTAGAATGTGTCAATTCAATTAAAAAACGAACTTGGAGGACTGCTGGAGATATTATTACAAGCAATAGAATTAATTTTAAATTAGTTTTTTTTCTCAAATTTTCAAGGGCAACTCTATGTTGAGTATTTTTGAATGAATGAAAATATATTTTTGGGGGCTTTTTAGGCAAGCTAATTATTTAGATTAGTTATAATGATAATCAAATTTATTGTTATTATTGTTATATTTTGAATGTGGTTAGCCAGAAATATTGCATGGATCCTGGTTGAGAACCCCTGATTCAAAGCATATACTTACTGCAGAACCCTAGTTCAACCGAAAATTTCATTGCTTATTATATTAGCAAAAGAAGTATTTTTTTTTTCTTGTTTTATTATGGCTTCACTGCTAATTATGTTTACAGCACTAAAAAAAGAATTGTTTGTATGGATATTAAATTCCGATTTTTTTTTTTATTTCAGGCATTTGGAAATGCTAAAACAGTGCATAACAATAATTCTAGTCGATTTGGGAAATTTATCCAAGTTAATTACAAGGAATATGGAATGGTCCATGGGTAAGTAGAGAGATAAAATGATTGGCTAATTTGTTACATGCAATAGAGGTTTCTTTTAATGTTAACTGATGTTTTTATTAGCACAATAACTTGTGATTAGAATTATTGGCGGTCACTCGTTGTCGAGTATGACTGTCCTCCGTCTTGGGATCTGTGAACCCTTTCGGAAGGACACCTGTGCGTGATATCTTTTAACGTGGGAAGACTGGTGCACCAGCAGTTACCACACAGTCCCTTGGCAGAGGAAGGCCTGGTTCCAATGGCATGGTTTACCACGACGACTGGAGGCCATCCTCTGTTGCAGCCTTCATCTGCCTTCAGTGCCGTTGTGTCATTGTAGACATCATCCGCCGTTGAGGTCATGTGATTAGAATAAGGCAGGCAAGAACACAAAAATGTTATGGGGAGCTCATTTATGCAAATGTGCAGTTTTAGTAGAGGGGAGTTTTTTCCTAACCTTTAAAGAGCCAAAAGAAATAAATTGGGCAGCAAATTTGTTTTTTTGCTGTTTCCGTAGTATACTCATTTTTATGAGAAAGAGTTGCTAGTGCTATGTTCAACCCCAAACCTAGAGGACTTTTTGTGGGCTTATGAAATCAGTGTTGCCCTTCACCTAGATGAGAAAGTCTCCCGAGTTAACGAGCCTCATCTTCCTTTAACCTAAAGGTTGATAGAATTGTTTTGACTGGGATTTGAACTTGCATAATATGATTCCATTGTCCAAGATTTTACCAATGCTCTACATGGCTGCCATAGAAATCTCTTAAGACAGGAATATTCATGGCTTTTTAAATAAGAATTCCTTCATTCTAATAAAAGAAATTAGTTTTTAAATGCAACAGCGAATTGTGGAAGGTGATCAGTTTGATGACAGGTATGTTTTTTCTTTTTACAAACAAAAATAGAACAGTGATGTGGATTTAAATGGCTTTATTTCTCAAATACCTTTGATAAAATCTTCTTCAGAATCAACTTTCAAAACAAACTAGTGTCATTCATATTCTATTATTTAAAAAAAAAGTAGGCCATTGCTATTTTAACAGGTTTCAGCTTGAGAATCAATATTTTTCTTTTATTGTTCACTTCAGTGAAAATTGGCTATTTTCCAACTTGATATTGACTTTGTGATATTTTAAAATCTATTGGATAACAATTATTGATCTGCTATAATTTTTGTTTATGTCTGCAGATAAATACATTTTTTGATAATTTATTCACAATTAATAGACTAACTTCAAACCTAATAAGTATTCGTTTGTATCAGAATTTTTAAAGAATTCTGGACTCAGTTTGTCATAGAATTATTTTTGCCATCCAGGGCTGACATAAGATTTGGTCTCCCCTCCCCTGTTGGCCATTGATAATTCATTATTAACCTTTAAAAAAAAAAAGAAAACTCAAAATATTTATTTTCATGGAACTACAATCAAGGATCTAATTTTATACTGCTGCTATTAGTCCTAGTACTTATTAAAATACTACTTTTTTACATTTGTTGTCAAAGAAAAACAAAAAATTTTCAAAACAAAAACGTATAACAAAAATTATTTAAAAAAATGTATAACCATTTAAAAAAATATTAGAACCTATTTTAATTTTTAAACATGATTTCAATACTAAAATGCATGTTTAGTGTTAAAAAAATCTCATTAATAATTAGCGTTTAAGAATGATCTCTCTTGAAGAATTTCTATTTTCTAAGCAATGTTTTTGTTTCTTAGAATAACTTCCATATATTATGTATTTGCTAACACATTAATTGCATTTATTGAAATTAAATTTTTTTCTAATATTCTTAAAAAAATGGTTAAGAAATGTGTAGTATTTGGCTGTTCTAGAAGATAAAATACAAATTATGGAAAAGTTTCTACATTTTCTTATCCTTTTATAAAATCAGATCTTGGAAAATGGGTGAAATTAGTTAATTGAAATAATTAGTTTCCTTTGGAAAATTCAGCCTTATTGAGGATAAACATATTTTTAAAGGAAAAATAAACAAATTGAATTGAAATATACAACTAATAAAAATAATTTATTGAAAAAAATCACTTTTTTAAAAACAAACCCAAGCAACAACAGATTGAAAAAGATTAATTTTCTTTCAATTGACACTACAATGGTTTTTACTGAATTGACTGCCAAATGTTTATCTGAATTTGAAATTAAAGAATATGAAAATTATATTCTAATTTATAGAATATTCTTTGATCTTTAAAGTAACACAATTTTATGAATGAAATCTGAGTTTTATTAAAAAATGATAATGATATATATGACTTGACTGCTGATAAAAAATTAGTCATTTGCTTTGAAATCCTATTTTTCAAATGTTAATTTTTTTTTCTAATAATGTTAGGGCTATTAACTGTTGCTGTCAACAATCAATGTAAAAACACTTATAACATTTTACTTGATAAATTTGAGGAGGAAAAAATACAAAGCAGTCTTTAAGAAAAAAAAACATGCGATTTTCTAACAACAAACTTCCTAAAAACCCTCCACAAAAATTGAAGTTCACATTGAATAAAAATCAAACATTAAAACTTTTTTTCATTAAATTATTATTATTAAAAAAAAAAAAGTTTCCAGAGAATAATCAACAAAAAAAATTTCTAGAAAATCACTATCAAATTATTCTAATATGATAAGAAGCTGATTTTTGAGAAATTGCTGAATAATAGAAATAGGCCTGTTAGGAAACTGGTGTTAAATGCAGTTTATGGGGTCATATTTATTAGTTGGCCAGTGTCTATTAGATTTTAGAAATGTCAAGATGTTTCCATTATTTTGTCCAACCTCTGTATATTTATATTAAATTATATAATAATTTAAATTTTGTTGAATTTGGTTTGTTTTGATATCAACATTTTTTCCCCCATTGTTAAATTATACAATTTTGTTATTTTTTAAATATTTTTAAATTCTTTTTTCTATTTTTCAGTGCTATTGTTGAAAAATACCTGCTGGAAAAGTCGAGGATTGTTTCCCAAGCCAAAAATGAAAGGTGATTAGAAGCTATTTTACTTTTTCATATTGTCTTTCAAAGATTGGATATACATTGTATGTTTTTAATAGATAATCAATAGAATTAAAAAATCTTGTTGTGCATTTGGAAATCAAAATTCTATTACTGATATTCAGAAGACTACTTTTTATATAATACATCACTAATTCCTTTCTTATTTTGGGGGCAGCAATGGTGGAGAAGTGGTAAAAGCTTGGACTCTAGAATCAGATGACACAAGTTAAAATCCCAATCAAAGCCATTACATTCACTTTCAACTGTCTCATGCTGATGGAGCTTGTTAATTCCGCAGAGTAGCTCATCTAGATCTAAAAATAATACTGATTACCAAAACTTGGGTGGATGAGACCTATCAATTCAATAAGAGTAACTCATCTACATCAGTGACTTCAAAAGCCCAGGGATATAATAAAAACTTAAAATTGGCTTTGTGTCTAACTTGAATTTATGCTCAACCAAGTAAATTATTTTCTTTCTTATTTTTGAAGGTTTTTTTTAAATTAAATTCTTATAAAAGATTTTGTGGTTAAACTAAGAAATGTCTTTGTCGTATTTGAAACTTAAACATCAATATATTCTTGCATCGTTATCAATTTGGATTTATCTATTCCAAATATCTTGTATATTTAAGAAAATCTGCTGTTTAGATAGAAAGAAACCTGTTTTTTTTTTTAAAGAATTTATGTTTGTGTCCTTGTCTAGAATTTTTTTCTTCTTATTTTTCTTTAATTACACTGAGAGTTCTTTATTCTTTATTTTATCCTTGTCCTTGTGAAGTAAATCTAGTCTTTATTATAGCATATAACATATGTATATATATAACATATAACATTATAACATATGGTTATTGATAACCATATGTTAAAATTTGGATGAGGTGATTTCAACCAGATGCATAGAAAGTGAATGATAGCATGTATTTTTGCTACCTTATACCATAATGATCTACTCATCCTTCTAGAAGATATAAGTTTTTTCAAATCTCCACTGATCTTTTTTTTTTTTAATTATTGTTTTATTTGTATGTATTGTTTTATTGACTGAGGACATCAGATTTGTTTATTTTTAAGTTGTTCATATTTGTATTTATTTTTTTCATACCTTTAATGTAGATTTACTGTTATTCATTATTTTACTAACATTTTATGGTGGCATTTTTTACGACATGGGCATTATTTTGAGTTGTATGTTAAAAGATTCAAATTGTATAAAAGTAAAAATTTTAAATTCTATTTCTTTTTATTTCTGTCTCTTATTTTAGGAACTACCATGTTTTCTATTATCTTCTGAAAGGAGCAACAGAAGAAGAAAGAGCACAACTTCATCTTACAAAAGCCAATGATTACCATTATCTTTCTCAGGTATTAATCTCTCTTTCTACGTATGTAAACCTTATATACATATATATATATATATATTTTTTTTTTTTTTAAATTTAGTATGCTTACGCAGTATATCATTATTTAGACATGTTTCATTAAAAAGAGTTTTAATTTTTCTTTTCAATATTTTTAATTCAATTTTTTCTTGTAAGAAAAACGAGAAAAAATTGAATTAAAAATATTGAAATGAAAAATTAAATTAAATAAAAAACAAAGATTTAAATTAAATTAAATAAAAAAAACAAACATTTAAATGAAATTAAATAAAAAACAAAGTAATTAAAAAATTTTTCAATAGAAAACAAAATAAAAAACAAAAACAAATAAAAATTTATAAAAAAATTTCTCTATTTAAAAAAGATTAAAAAATATTCTTCTAAAAATCTTGTAAGAGCTTAAAGCAGATGTGCATAAATCAATTATACAAATAAAAACATGTGAATGGCATGACCCCCAAAAATGTCTAATTTAGTCGGGCAAGAGTTATCGAACATATTTCATTACTGATATACATATCTGCCTTTCCTTGTGTTTTTTTTCAAAAGAATTTAAACCCAACTATATTTTGCTATATATTTTTTTCAACCTTCCCTTAGCGACAAAAATATTTTCTTGCAGATAAAATCTTTTTCTTGTGATATTTTAAGATTATTAAAAATATACTTGTAGTAAACCTTTTAATTCAAAATGTTTCTATTTTTTATGGCTGAATGAAATATGTTGCCATGTTAATTATAGGGTGTGTCCTATGAACTCTGGGCTTCTTTTGTTAGTCATTTACCCCTTTTACAATGAATTTATTTTATTACTTAGTTTTTCATTGTTTCAAACTTCTTAAGTATCTGTCAAAACTTAGACCTTTCATATTTTTTCTTTTCAATTTCAAAGCATTTCTAAATGCTACACTTAACATTTGACTTGAATTCAAGGTTTTTTTAAATAATGTTTTTATGACTAACACAGTTCTTAAGAGTTTTGTGATAAACTCTTCTTTTTAAAATTTTCACTACATATGGTTTGTATTGTTCAAAAAGTAACTGTGCTAGAAATAGAATGGGAAACAAATCTTAATCAAAATTTTCAATTTCTAATGAATTTCTTTTTTAATGCTAAAAATTTTCAACGAGTCATTAGTGACTTCATTTATAATCAAAAACTCTACATAGACTTTCTCTGTGCCTTTCATATCTTGACTTTCTCTGTGCAATTCGTATAAAGACTTTCTCGATACAATTCATATATGGACTTTCTTTAGCCCATTTGTATCTGGACTTTCTCTGTAACATTCCTATACGGACTTTCTCTGTGCCATTCACATCAAAACTTTCTCTGTGTCATTTGTATATAGACTTTCTTCGTACCATTTATGCAATGGCATAAGTGGTACTATTTGAACAAGAGACCTTTTGTGCTCCAGAATTTATTTTTCTGCATTGTCACCACCATTCTCAATGCACTTTTGTTAGGGATGAATAAGATGGCCCATTTTTGCCTCCAGAGCATGCTCCACTTTGTCACTCATGTCACCACTCTGAAATAAAAAATCAGTCTCCTAAATGTGCTGACATCAACTGCATCGTCTTCATAAATGTTCAACAGGCTCTGGTGAATATGATCAGATCAATTTTTTTGTGAATGGAGGAATTCAATGACTTATCTCTGCTTCTGATGCAGATCCATGATAGGATCTGCTTTCTTAGAGTCTCACATCATCAATATCTACAACAGAGAGATGAAACTTTCAAGTAATAAATGCATATAAAAAAAATAAATGCATGAGTTCAGTCATCATAACAATGCAATTTGCAATCCCTTCTTATCCAATGAAAAAAAAATGTGAGGTATTACATGTGAAATGACCCTTGTAATTTATTTGACTCCTGACCATTTGACACTCATAAATTCAGGTCTGAACTTATAGATGTTGAAGGAGCAAGTGCATTTCAGTGACCCTATGCTGGTGTTAGCAAATGCCAGAAAGGTCGACAGTTAGAAACCAGACAAAGAGTGGCCCCTGGTCTTCCAGGTGGGAGGTTTAGCATAGGGCTAACAAGTATTTCTCCTAAAAACAAGTATGTTATGGAAACAGCAACAGAGAAAACTTCTACTTCAACTTGTGGGGGGGGGACCTTCTGAGGCAATTGTATTATGTATGAATGCTGGTGGCCAAAGCCAAGTGGATGTTTCCAAGATAAGCGAGGGCCTTAAACTGGAAAAGGAAACCAATGCAGCATTTTTGGAGCACACTGACTAGGCAGGGCTGGAAAAACTTTGTTGCTGCTCTACACACCACCAAGTGTAATGGTTGATGAATGAATGAGTAATGCAAAAAAGGGTGGTTGGGCCAGCGGGAACTTAAAAATAAACAAATAAGGGTAATTGTAAAGGCAAAAAAAAATGCTTAGTTAATTATTATTATTTTTTAAAGCAAATTTTATGTTTAATATTATTTTTAATTTGAAAAGAAAATTTTTGATAAGATTATTAAGGTTTATTTAATGTTAAGATCAAATAAAATGTTTACAAGCTGACAAAGTCGAACTTTTGTACAATATCATTGTTTTTAGATATTTTATTCATAAAATTTTTGTTGTTTTCTCTTTGAAGAAAAGCTTACATGTGTTTATGGGTTAAAGGAGACTAGCAGTGTATTCTATAAGTTAAAGGGGTACCCACCTGAAAAAAGTTTAATCTTGATCTAGATGCCAATAAAGCATTGTCATATTCTTTTTTTTTATCAGAAATTTAAAGAATTTTTACAAAAACAAATATTTGTTTAAGAGTGAATTGAATATTTGACAATTACTTAGACTTGAAATTCTAAATCAGAAAATAGTTTTTCATGATTTGATTGTATAACCTGTTTTCTAACCATATAGTGAAGTCATTCCAAATAGAGAAATTGTTATATAAGTTACCATTCTAGGATCACCAAAAAAAAAGAAATATCAATGTTTGAACTGGTTACTTAATAATCAAACACCTATATTGACTTAATAACACACTAACATAACTAAGAAAAATTATTATTTTCCAATATAGTATTTTAATACATATACTTTAATTATTAAGTTGTATGTTTTTACGCATCATTTTTTTGTTCCCTTTCAGAGTAATTGTTTTTCAGTCGATGGGGTTGATGAAGAACATGAGTTTGCTCGATTGAAACAGTCAATGGAAATGGTAGGATTTTCTACTGAAAGACAAAACAGGTTGGTTTTTTTTCTTTCTCATCTTCTTTGCCTTCAGCTTCTGACACTTACTAAACAGCAAATGAAATCCTTGTGGTGAGCCAAAATCAAACTTGTTCGACAGCATTTCATCTCTTTACTTTCACTAGAAAAAACAATTATTTAACTTAACCTACCCTTTCTGCTTTCTCTTGCCCCTTCCCTCCATCCTCACCTTACCCTTAATTCATTAGAAATATTTTCTGCTGGAATTCAATTTGTCAGGAAGCTATTAACTCCTAGATTGCTTATTGGATCATCTTTCTTTGTTTTTAATTATTCTAGATTAATATCATCTCACTTGTAATTTAAGGACTGATAATTTGTTCACTGTGTGTGTGTGTGTGTGCGTGTGTGTGTGATACCATATGCTTGAAGGATTATATTTTCCCTCTCTACTTTGGCTATTACAAGTTTGAATTTTGAGTAAACAAAGATTTTCCCTGTTTTTTTTTTGGTTTTTTTCCTAATACTTAATTTACTCCTAAAGCAATAATAATAACTAGTAGAACTTGTGGAAATTCTACGGTAGTTTAAAGTTTTATGATACATACAGCAAGAACCTTCTGATCATATGAGCAAACCATTAGAATAAAGCTTTTCTTTAATAGCAAATCAGTGGAATATATTTCAGATCAGGCTTAAATTAAAAAAAAAAGAAGTTGAACTGCTGTAGATATTGTTATAAGATATAGAACTTTATTGAAACATCACTTTTTACCTTGTAGCAAATAATAAAGAGAGGTAATTTGTTCCTCTTTAATTACTGTTTGTGATGATGGTTGTTATTTTTGACATCAGATGGACAGACATGGAACAAGCAGATGTACATATGGATAATAATAATAAATAAATATCTGATTATTTCCATTTTGTTTAGTAAAGTTGATATTCAAATAAGATTTAGATATCTCTGAAAATCTTTTTATAATTCTAATCTATCTTGTATCAGGTTTTTCTTATTTCATTGTTCTATTTTAATATTACAATTGAAACCTGATAGAATAAGAAAATTACCCAATAAAATTTTCTCTTTGCTGTGTACATACATCTATTGATATTTCTAGACACATCTTCAGTTATGTTCCTGGGATCACTGGATGTTTTGGGTCTTTCAACATTATACACCCTCCTCCTCCGTGTGACCTAGCCGCGGATGATTAGCCCCCACCTTGTGTCCAGATTGCTTGCTACCATAACTCACTGGTACTCTTCTTTTGTGCTGCAGTCATCTTGAGGCTCTCTTTATCATATCGGTGGTGTTGCAGATGGTTCTTCTTTTTTCTCTCTCCTTCAATGCCCAGAATACTGAAGGCTCTGGCCAAAGAACCAGGTGGAAACCCTTTGCATGCTACCTCCACTGGGTGACATCTTGCTCTCCACCCAGCTTGCAGACAATCACTGACTAGTACTGCATACTTGAATTTTCCTCTTAAAGACTTCTTCCAAATGATCTACCCACTGTCAGTTCCAGCAACACCCCTTGCTTGGTGGATTCAGATACAACAATAATGCCTGGCCATAGGGTGGTAACCAAAATGTGACTTGAGGAGATAAAATTGTTCACTTTAGGAAAAGGATGATAGAGTGGTTTAGCAAAATATGTTGGAATCTTTTTATATTTATAGCATTTTTATAGCAAAAATAAGATTTTCTTTTCCCTCTAGAATTATTTAGAGTCTCTAGGAAGTCTCAAATATCAAGTTGTTAGGGTAATTAATATGAAAAATTAGATTGTTTTTCTTTCTAGAATTACCATAAATCTTTAGGGAGTTTTAAATAATATTAAGTTGTTATGACAATTAAAATGAGAATAAAGCCGATCACAATTTATTTCTGCTATAATTCATTCAATGAAAAAATTTTTGAAAACTTAATGAATCTATGATTATCAAGATAAAAAAAATTGTGACAGGACTTTTTTGCAAAATATATTTATTTACATGTTTTTACTAAAATATTCAATTCCTTTTTAGTTATTAGTAATTATTTAATCCAATCTACTTTCCTACCATTCTGTCTTAAAGACTTTACAAGCAGTATAAGGTTATGAAATTGAAAATTTGTATATTTAATTATTACAACTAGTATTTTATACTAGTTAATATTTTCTATATTTATCTCATCTTCTAAAAGATTAAGTAATATCTAAGTATAAGTTAAACAAATTAAAATTAAAATTTTTTTTCCCATTTTTTTAGCCGATTAATCATAATTTTTTTGAAAATCAGGAACATTTGAAATTAATCTCAAGATTAATTTTAATATATAACATGTTCGTGATTTTCAAAACAACATACAAATTCTATACTTCTGTTCAACCATTATTTTAACTTTTCTTAAGTGAATGTTTTCAATTTTAGAAGAGAAAAATGCGGCATTAAAATGATTTTGTAAAATTATTATACTTGCCCTTTTTTTTAATGTAGACTTTTCTTTCTTAATACAAGCCAAAAAGTTTTCTTATAAATTCCTGTTTTTTTTTACTATACCATTTCAAGTTCAAATGATAATATTCCACTTGCAAATGGACTTATTTTTAAGTAAAAGAATTAATTTGTACAAGTATTATTCGGACTGCTGTCCTCATCATTATCATTGTTATATTCACAACGTTTCGGCCGATTAACCCTTCGGCCTTCTTCAGGTGATCGATCTCGGGAACCTTC
>JAUZSX010000030.1:244607-263493 GCA_034780655.1 Idiosepius hallami | reverse complement strand
AACTGGCAGTTGTCGACTCCCGTTGACTCCGTGTCTACACTTAACTAATATATATATATATATATATATATATATATTGTCACCAAAATATCCCCCTGGTTTAGGAAAAATTAATTAATTTAACCCAAACTATAGGAAGTTTTTATATAAAAAATATAAAAAAAATTTCTCTGATTGACTGAATTTGTTCAAACTTGGTGTCAATAAATGAACACTGCAGAAATGGGTTCCTGCAGTCTATTTGACTCTATGATCCTTGTCTTACATTCTGGAAAAATAGCCCAGAACCATTAAAAATGTCATTTTTGAAACTGTTTTGAAATTAAACTTAGTAGATCCTATTCATGCTTCCACTGATTTTCAGATAACTTTTTGCCAATAAATAAATACATATTATGTGAAGTTTAAAAAACGGTCAATGATTATTCCATGTATAAATGTGTAGAACTTTGACAAAACTCAAATATAACGATATTGTGAATACAATATCGGGATGCTCTCATAAGGGTGGAATTTGTTGACCAACGCTCAGAAGGTCCCCGGATATTTCTGGTAATATATAAGAGGCAAGAAATCAGTTTCTAAGAGAAAAGCAAACATCATAAATAAACATGTGAAAATTGCACAACCCTGGGTTTTGTTTTCGGTCCATCTTTTGTTCAAGAATCCCTTATTTTTTCTCATTGAACCCAGGGTAATCTTTTGCCTTTACTTTGACCAATGCATTTGCTAGGACTCTCAGATAATCTTAGGTTTACATCTGCTCTGGAAAAAAAATGATTACTACTCAAAAACTATATTAAATTACTCTTGTTTACAACTAAGATGATACAAAAGTAAAAAGGAGGAACAAGTTCCCACAATTATATGGTATATCTATTTATATAGATGTGTGTTTTCATATGCATGTGTATATTTTTTGTTGGTTAATTTTTGGAAATAGACCTCATCATAATGCATGCCCAATGTGGGCCCAAGTGTGGAAGTTAACACTTCTGGGCAATGCTGAGTACCACTTACCACCACTAATTAATGAAAACGAAGTAGCTTTGTGAGGGCATGTGATAATCTCCTTTTTTCTCAATCCAATAGACATATTTACACTTATGAATTTGAAAGTAAAACAACTTTTGATTGATATTCCTTTTGTAATGGTGAAATAATTGGATTTTCTTATTTTTTCATGATAGAAGGGAGATCTCCATCATGATGAGTCTGTGGTTATTAGGAATGAGCAAGTTATCACTGTGATATCTGACCTGTTAAAGGTAACAAACCATCATTTTTCATTTGCATTTTTCCTACCTTATTGTACTGTTTAAAAGACTGATCAGACCAAGTGTAGACAAATATTGATTTGACTAACTTTAGAAAAATTGAAAGTCCATAGATATTTTTTGGAGAGATAATTGCATATATTTACTTGAAAATTGAATCAAATTTATTTTCAGTTTATTACCTTTTAGCTTTCACTAAACGTCTCAATCTGTCAGGAATCTGATTCCATGAGGCACAAATTGTTTCTGGGGAAATTCTGTCCCAACTATGCTTCAATTTATCTTTATTTACTGCATATATTTAATCCTTTTGGTGTTTATGGATAGCCAGAACTGTGAACACTGCCTCTCTAAGGCTTTCACAAACTTCTAAACACGAGAATTGTTAACACAAGGCTTCGAAAGTTTAAAAATCTCACCAAGTATTTTCCCTAAATATTAAAGCTCATAGATTGCTACAATTATTGTATTCATGGTTGGTTAATCTTTGAAATTATATCCGCAGAATATGGAAATAAGACAGCCTCACTAAAAATCAATATCTGAACATGAATCCACCTAAAAATTACTTGTCATATAAAATACTTTTAAAAACTCTCTCCGTACTTGGTCTGATCACTCTGTTAAATATTGTTGAGATAAACTGCTACAAAATATTTAGTATATTTAGGCAAAATGTTGTTCTTCAAACCCTAGGATAAAAAGTTGTTAAAAAACAAGAAAAAAAATTGAAAAACAAATATTCAAAATAAGAACAAAATTTCTTTTTAATAATACTTGTTTAAATAAGATTCTGTTTTAAATAAACTTAATTTAAATCACTCAGGACTAAAACTCTTTTTAGAAAACAAGAAAAAATTGAAAAGAAAATATCAAAAATAAAATTAAAACATTTGTTTGAATATAAGTATTTTGTTGTTAAGATACATTTTTGTTTCAAAAGAGTTTTATGTTTTTATTGTTACCTGATTTTTTTCTATCAAGACGGTGTATGGACTTATCATCATTCAACGTTTCATCACTGACTATGAATTGCGGAATATTAATTACTTGACTTTTAATCACACGGCTTTTTTCATCACATCAATGCTTTATCACTCCAATACTTTTAATCACTTGGGGATTGCTGAACGTGTTTTAACTATGTTATAACTATCAGTTTTAAAATGATCTTTTTTTTACCACATTATTTGTCCATTTATTCAGCATGATGATTTTTGATAATATGTAGTTATATAACTATTTTTTGTGAATAACTCCCAAACTGTTAAAGGTCAATTTAACGTAATAAAAACATAATTACATAAATAACATTATTACATTACATGAATAATTACTCTTTGGAGTGATTAAAGTTCTCATTATTGGGGTGATTAAGTGTCCATATGATGAAAAAACCACATAACTAAAAGTCTAGTGATTATATTTCCCTGATTAATAGTTGGGTGATGAAACGTCAGGTGATTAAAAGTCAGTAAACCATCAAGACTGTAAGTAAGCCTCTTACAAATCAATTTGTTTCCCCATTTCATTTGGCAAACATTTTCTCGGGATTTCATTGAAAGATAATTATAATGTCCTTCCCAGCAAGTTACGGACAGACGGACCTGTTGAATAAACCTCTGATTTTACCTCTTCACTATAATCAGTTTTACTTTGAATAACTACCCTTGTTTCTTGTACCGTTAGCTGTGGATTGAACTTTTCTTTTTTTTATCTAAATATAACTTTGACATTTTGTTTCACTCTGAATTTTGCTCGGAGATTTTTTTGCATTTAGCTGAACTTTTAGAAAATAATTTGGGAAGTTTTGTTTATAATTATAAATTTAGCTTTTTATCCTTATTTCAATTTCTTCAATTATTGTTTGGCCTATCCTTGAGTAAGGTATGAATCCCCACATTCCCTCCTGCTAGGGATTAAATAGTGCATACTAAATTAATAAAAAAAACATTTGTGGACTGAAAAAAGGGTTTATGAAAAATGATTGTTATCTGCATTAAATGACCTGAAATGGTTGATATACTGTAAAACAAACAATCTACTGTTGTTTAGGAATGAACCATTTTTTTAGTGATATATCTCTTCATCTTTATTTTCATACCTGAGTTGAAATCCCAATTAAAACCATTACTAACACTTTTAGCTGCCTCGGACAGATGGGGCTTGCTAACTCAGGAGAGTAACTCATCTTGGTGTAAGGATAACATTTATTCCAAAAACCGGGTAGGTGAGACCCATCAACTCATTAAGGTGAATGGTAACACTGATTATAAAAGCCCAAGGATATAATGAGCAAATAAAAATGACCTTGTGCCTAACTTGGGTTGGTACTCGACCAAATAAATATATCTCTTAATCTTCATCAGAAAAATTTATTTCTTTGTTCAAAGTTTCTTTTTGATTAATAGTGAATTTTTGCTTGAACTGGGTTTTTGATTTTTACCATATCATGACCAATATTTCTAGATTTGTTAACAGTCTGCTGTGGCTAGTTTTCTACTAATTTTAGGGTTTTGTTCTAGTTTAAACATATGTGTTTTTACCTCACCACACCATTTTCTGGTATCATTAGTTGTTTTCCAAAAATCTGATAGTTGAACATATCAGAAATAATTTGTGTCTATTGTGTCTATTGTGTAGACTATGGTTCTCATCCTTTTATCTGTTAAATTCACTATGTTTCAGCCAGTTTTAACTTTAGCATTTTTTCAGTTTTTCTGTTCATTGTCAGAATCAAAACTATGTTTGATGTTTTTTTTTTGCTGTCAAAATAATGTCTTAGATTTTTAGATAGAATGAGTTCATTCTTTATTTAAACAAAAAATAACATTCAAATTTACTAAGTTCTAAAAAGGTGGAATCCAAGCACACTATTGTGTTCTTAAATGTAGAATCTATTTTTATTTATCAAAAACATCTAATGATACACTCCCTTGAACACATTGTCAATCTTGATTCCTGGGATCAACGGGTGTTTCTTCGGGTCTTTCAACAGACACCCTCCTCCAGGTGACTAAACCAAGGTTTGCAAGGCCCTGACTTGTATCCATTAAGTGGCCTGTCACTACTCCCATGACTCCCCCCTCTTCAACAAGAGCCATCTTGAAGCTTTTTCCCTAAAGTTTTCAGTTAGAGAATAATTATATATTTTTTTATATTCTGGTCTAGTTTTTAGTTCCCATAAAACCATAGTCCACATAAAAAATATACAAATTACCATTGCCTCATCTCAAAGGAATCTGAAAAACAATGTCAGAAGTAAGTACATTAGTAATTTCCAGGAGAATCAAACCCTGCCATCTTTTATCAAATAATGAGTTTTTCCTCGAGATTTCTTGAAAGTATGTCATTCACTCTTCCTATTTCTTTGAATGAAATTTCCTGAAAAGCAAACTCATCTTTCGTTTTTCATCTGAAACTCTTTTTGAAAAACTTTTTTTAAACAAAAATACACATTGATGTTAACTTGTTTTGTTTAAATTTTCAAACTCCATTTATCATTACATTCTTCTTATTAATGTTAGCAATTGAAATATTTTCTTGATTTTTTTTTAAAGTTTTTTTTTTTTGTTTTGAGTTCTCATCAACTTTAGAATTACCATCTTAAAACTTTTCCTTTTATATATTTTTTTCCATTGAAAGCCATTCTGCTGATTTATCCAAGGTTTTTTTCTAAATTATTGATTCATGTTCTCTTTTTTTTGTTGATAATCTTGTTGGTGAATTCAAGAGAAAAATTAACTTTTGATATTAACAAATTTGAATTAAGGAATAAGCTTACAATTGAAAATTGTTATGCTTGAATAAAAAAGTTTTATATTAATTTTTTTGATAGAAATAATCGCTTTATAAATTTTGGTAATTTTTCTTTTTTTTTCTTTTTCTTTATTTTTTTGTCAGGTTAAAGAAAAAACCCTCATTGAAGCCTTAACCCAGAAGAGAACTGTTGCTGGAGGAGAAACAGTGTTTATGAACTACAAGCTGGAAGATGTAAATTGAAAAAGAAAAAAAAATCAATATTTCTTTTCATTTTAGTTTAAAGAAAAAAAAGAAAAAAATTTTTTTTTATTAAAACATCTGCTACCTACACACTAACTCCTACCACAAAAAAGAAGTATCAAAAAACAAATAAAAAAAGAAACAAAGAAAAACAAACACATAATACCCCCTAAAAATCCTAAGAAAAAAAAAAGAAGCATTTGTTCTGATCTAAAAACTAATCAATTTGATAATTTTGGTATAAAATTAAATCAATATTTAATAATAAATTAATTTAAACTCTATTAAAATTTAATTTTATCTTTATAGTATTCTGTTGCCCATTTGCAGTTCACTAATGGCTGTCCTGCAAACTCACAGATTTTGCTTTCAAAGTTTTTTCATAAAATAATTGCATCTTGGTCTCATGTGGTTGAGGCAATTTTGTGAATTTCTTAGGCAGGAAAAGGCCCATATTCACTGTAAATAGTAAATAATTTTAAAATAACATTACAAAAATCTAAAAAAAATAACCTTGTTCCTCACAAAAAATAATTAAAGACAATCAGCCCCCTTAAAAAAATCAAATCAACAAACAAAACCAAAACATAAATAAGCAAAAACTGTAAAACGAGTAAACTAGGTAGAGCAAATTAAATCTGTTTTCAGCATTGAGATTCAATATGCTTGTAAAATAAATAAATCAATCACATTCAGTCAGGTAATATGAAATAAAAAATATGTGAAATGATACAGTATGTAATTTTGTTAATTACCTTGAGAGGGCTAGACAAAATCCTTAACAAGTGTTATTTATAAATATTATCACAATACAAAATTAAAATGTCTTCACTTTAACATTACTACATATTAAATTATGATTTTATTAATGAGTAAGTCTTTAGAGTGTGTCTGGGAAGAAGCATATTTTAGTATAGAGGGAGGGCCAAATAGAGTGAAATAACATTTCATGGGTTTGACTAGTAATTTTTCTATTTGGCTAGTAAATGAAAATATTTACTTTTTTGAAAAAAAGGTCAACTAAAGATAAATTTGTCTGTAGAACCTAGTATTTATGTATGTATGTGTGTGTGTATCTGTTATTTTTTTTCCTTCAATAATTTTGTTATATTTTCAGGCAATTGCTACAAGAGATGCACTTGCAAAATGTTTATATGGAGCGCTGTTTGACTGGATTGTGTTAAAAGTCAACCACGCCCTCCTCGCCAAGCGGCACAACAGTGAACATCAGGTAGACTTCCCCCCTGCCCCGTCTTGCATCCGGTATGATCAGCCTCCCCCTTACACACAGGCAAGTTCAAGTCAATGCTGCTGCTGATGTTCTTGTCAATACTGTGACATCATTCATAGTTTCGGTTCTTGCTTTTTGTTTCTCTTTTATTAACAGTTTTTACCTTTCATCCAGGACCAATAACTGCATATTCATATTTGATGCCCCTGACAAGAAAAACATTCATTAAAAAATGCATCATTCATGTGGATAGGTTTTAATAAATTAATCATTTTATATAGTTTCAATATTGTAATCATTTAATCTATTTTGAGTCCTATACAACGCTAAATGAAAAATTTCTAAGACAAATTGAGGAAAGATTTTATTTATGAAAGTTGTAAAATTATTTTTCTACGTAAGATCCACCTAACTCAATACACTAGTGCAAGTGATGTTTCCATTAAGAAATTCCTTCTTAGTAAAATTTTGTTGCTCTATTTTCAATCAGATTGAGTTTATGTCATTTGTCTGAGAACTTTTTGATTAACTCACATGTATATTGGCAGGTTTGCAGATAATTTTTTTTTCAGAACTTTATTATATTTCACTTTAATTTATTACAAAACTTAATATAACAATTATAAAAAATAAAAGTGTTATTGTTTGTGTTACTCATTACTGTTTAGTTGCTAGTATGTTAGAAAGTACTTTGGGATCCCTTTTTACAAACCTGCCTATTTATTTGTGTACAGATGTCTATTTGTAAGTGGTAAGAAATTTCTTTTAATAAAAGAAAAGGTTCATATTTGAAGACGAGATAAACATTAGTGGCTGTAAAAAAAGAAAAAACATTAAAATATTTAATGTTCTTGTGTTAAATAGAATGGATTTTTTCTACAGTCAAAACCTTAAGGCATTTAAAAGAATAGAAACTACTTTTAATGAAAACTAATAAAAAGCAATCTATTTAAAACAAAAAGATTTTAAATAAAAATTTGGAAAACAAATGAATCTTACATACAGTCTTTAAGTTTCCTAATTTTTTATAAAAAGAGTTTGGTTTTAAACATTTAATAGTCACGGTTTTATGAAGGAAAACTGATCTACCAAACTGGATAATTCTGTTCTTGATTATGTCTTATGATATAAAAAATAAAGCTGTTCATGATGTCATTAGCTTTTCTAATAATTTTAATATAAACTAAATTAGTGACTCCTTTACAGCACTCTGTATTTTTTAATTTTGATAAAAAACAAAAGAATACATTAAATATGTTCAGAAATTTTAGGAAATATTTTAGAGAGAAATAAAAAAAAAAGATGATTTTTTATGTATTAAAGAGAAAGAAATGATGTTTTTGTCCATAGCTTTAATCTTTTCAGTGGATTTTAGTAAATGTTTGATGTCCCAGTTTGGCAATGTTCATGTCACGCTGTTGTCATGTCAGATTTTCAGCATGCAATATTTTTTATTTCATTTATTTTTTTCTCAATTTATATTGTTTGTTTATATATATATAAAATGTGCATGCATGTCTGTATAGATCTAAAAGCCAACACCTTTAAACCTGGATTTGCTAAAAACAGACAAAAATTTTTCTATCATATATAAATATGAAAAAGACTCTTGTCTCTCCTAAACAACAAAACAAACAAAAAAAGACAAAAACATATCTCGTGCTATAGTATTCTCTTTAAATGAAACCCATTGAGTAAAAAGAAATGAAAAAAATTTGGGAACTATAAGGTTTTCCTAAAGTTTCACAAACATATTAAAACTTTACTCTTCAAATAATAGCCAAAATAAAGAGAATCATTTTCCAAGACTTTTCTGCCATACATATGCAAAGAAATCTTCACACACTTCCTTGAACTTTTGTAACAGTCTAATAAAATACAACTACTTCAACAATTGAGTCTGTTACTCAGAAAACACTGCTAACAGAATGATAGAGGTTACTCTAAAACATTTACCCGTTGGTCAAACACAAATTACTTATTCATACCTCCTTGAAGGAACAGATCTCTAATATGCATAGCATGCCAAGAACCATTTAGTGTCAATCACATATTAAACTGCATCGACTTTGTGCCGTATCAAAATAAATACTACCACACATCTAACCTAAAAGATCTCTTCCACAAAACATATCCAACTAAAATAATATCCTTCTTAAAGAAATAAACCTACTCACTAAAATATAAACCAACCAACCCAACACAGCACCTCAAAAAATCACAATATTAGTTTACCAAAATCAAAAACAGCCTGAATACCACATAACCAAATTTAACACTACAGAAATCATTTTCCCGCCTCTAAAAAAAAGAAGGAAACTCAGACAATCAACTTAACAAACCAAATAACAGAAATAAGAATAATAAATGACAGACAAAATTTTCCCTAAAACCTACAAGACCTTAAATAAACATTAATGGTTGATAGGTCAAATCAGTTATTACTAAAAACTACTTTTTCACTCTTTTTACCATCAGTTAAGTATATTAAATCCTATTTATCAATGATAATCTTATGTTTTTTTTTCTTTTTGCATGTGGCATGAACATAAAAGATAAAAGCAGACTTTATTTGTTGTATTATTATCATTATAATTTATTCTTCAATTTTCTCATTTAATTTCCATCCAAAAGATTAATAATGAAGATGATAAGTAATTTTTTTATTTGTTTTGCTTTTGACCAATGCAGATTTAAACGAGACCCAAATTGATCTCTGATTTTTTTCATTTCTTGTTGGTTTGATTTTTTTTCTCTTTTCTAATTGAGCAAGGTTTATAAGGAAATTTCTATTGATAATGGTTTGCTGCCAGAAAATAGTTTTATCCTTAATTATATTTGCTTTGAATCTGATCTACAGAACATTCAGGTTGAATATCTACAATGTTTTTGTTTTCTTATTCTTTTCACACCAGCAGAATTTTTCCCATTTTCTGGTAATTCTGTTCTTTGTTTTGCTTGTTAATCTTAAATTAACAACTGTTTTGCTTGTATAAAGCTGCCTTAGAATTACTTTTCACTGATGGCTGCTGCATTATTATTATTTTTCTTTTCATCATCACACATCTTGCCGAATTCCCCCCTTCACCATGCATATGATAGAAATTTAAATATAGTTTTAGTTTAATAACAAATTTGAATGATGTTACTTTTATTTGTCTTCTATTATTAATTGACTTGATATGGAAAAAGGTTGTTATTTTCTTTTTTTGTAAATTTAATTGAAAAATAATTGATCAACAATAATTGTACGAAGATCCAAAGATTATTAGAAGAAATATTTTTCCTTTGAGTTCTTTTCTTATGATTGATTTTAATAAAACCTTTTTTTTCTTTTTTTTAACTTCTAATTTCTGTTGTCTTAAATAAAGGAATTGTTTGGAATCAATCATAATCTCTATTGTGACAAAAATAATCAGGATGGAAAAGTTCAAATCAAGTTTAGAATAATCAAATGTAAAATCTTTTATTCATATAAATTATTTGAATCAAAATTCTCCTGCATTTCTTTAATAATTTTTTTTTGTAAAAATCATTATTTTTTTGCTTATTATTTTTTTTAAGCAATTGTTTTGAATAAATTTTAACCCAATTTCATAAACTTAAAAGAAAATATTTTCTATCTTGTTTAAAATGGCTGAAATGAGTCATTTTCTTTTAGGAAGATTATTGTGAAAATTGTATCATTTATACAATAAAGTATCCAAACTTTGCCATTCTTGATTCTAATGTGATAACTTTAAGCATTTAAACATTTACCTTCGGAGAATTGCAGAGTTTTATTTGAAATTTTTTCTTTGAAAATCGTTGAATAATATTTTGTTTGAAAATCATAGAATATGTTCACAATTTTCTACTTTAAGATTAAATGTCAAATAAAAAAACAAAATCCACTTCTAGATTTTCATTTTTTTTTCTCAATTAGTTAAATTTTCTATTTTGAATACTTTGACTTTTATAACCCAAGGATTATTCTAGGAATGAAAATTTGACTTTGGTTTGAAATCATTTTTTTTTCTTTTTCTAAAATCCCTTTAAAGAACAGACACAGCTTGATTAAAAAAAATTTTTTTTATTATTGTTGTCATAAATGTGTGAATATTTTGAGAAAAATATTATTTATAACAAAATTCTGTAAGTCTTTTTTTCTATTAAATAATTTTCCAACTTTTTCTCAGAAATCAAAATATTTCTAATTTGTAAAATAAGAATTAAGAAATTCCAATTTGAAAAAAAATTTTAGTTTGACTGAATCTGCTCATCAAAACAATTATGAAAAAAAGAAAAGAAAAAACGATTTTAATTTTTTATTAAAATAAAAAATGTTCTGATCTGTTTCAATTGTATTTTATATTCCAATACTTTATTGATTTATTTTTTTGTGTTTGTTGCTTGTTTTTTTTTAGGGGAATTCTATTGGAGTTCTGGATATCTTTGGTTTTGAAGATTTTCACAAGAATAGTTTTGAGCAGTTCTGCATAAATTATGCTAATGAACACCTCCAGTACTATTTCAATCAACACATCTTTAAGTTGGAACAGGTTAGTTACTTTAAATTATTATCACTACTACCACCACTACCTTATCCTCCTACCGCTACCACAGCAATAATAATAATAATAATAATAATAATAATATGATGTCTGGAACCATTTCACTATTTACCTCACAATTCATTCATGAGTTTATCTAGTTGATTCCAAAAACCCGGGTGCATGAGACCTGTCAACAAGATGCGAGTAACTCATCTAAGTGAAGAGCACCTCTGATTACAAAAAGCTCATGGATATAATGAGCATGTAAAACTGGCCTTGTGGCTAACTTGGATTGGTGCATGACCAAGTAGATATGTCCTTAATTAGTTTATGTTGTTTTCTTAATGACATGATCACTCTTCTGTCACGAATCTTCTTGGTTCATGTGCCATTCACTTCTATATAAAACTGAAGCTCAGTGAGATTAACTTAACGATAATTTTATTTAAGAGTAGTAGCAGCAACAGTGATATTTGCAGTAACAGTAGCAATAGTAGTATTAGAAATTCAGCAATCCACAATTTTGCAAAATGGGAAAATCGAATCTGGTGAATTATCTCCTTTCTGCTCTCTGATAGGTTGGGTTTAATTTACTTTCTGTATTTAATAGATATAGAGCATTACAAAAAAAGAAGAAAAATAGTGGGGTCTGGTTCTGAACAATGATCCTTAAAAGATGTCTTATAACTAGGGCTATGACTTTATGCTTTGATTAAAGAATATTCTTGTTGTTAATTGACTATTTTATCATTTCTTTTAACTCTTTACTTATTATTAGTGCTGTAACAATATGCTTTTAATAGAAAATATTCTTGTCATTACTTGACCATTTTTTTTATTTTACCATTTCTTTTCAATCTGTAGTTATTAGTAGAGTTGTGATAACAAGTTTTTATGAAAGAATATTCTTATCACGGTCCTAATAACTCGGGCTGTGACAAGTATATTCTTTGAAAGAAGAAAGTTGTCGCAGCTCTATTTAAAACAAATACTAGAAAGGGAATTGAGCTTGTTTTGTTCTCTTCATTATTCGAGAATATTTAAAAATGTTTTATTGAACTTTTTTTGGGACAATTGTTTTATTTTTTCATTTCATATTTTTTTTGTTTCTAGGAAGAATACCAACGAGAAGGAATTCAATGGAAAAATATTGAATTCATTGACAATACTGGTTGTCTTGAGCTCTTCTCCAAAAAGCCCAATGGCCTCTTCTGTCTTTTGGACGAAGAGTGCAAGTAGGTTTATTTTTGCTTTGATTTTAATCATAAGAAAAAGAACTGATCAAGCATCATTGATTTGTACAACTATTTTTTAAACTTTTGTCCTCATCTTTATTATTGTTATAATCAATGTTTCGGCCAATAAACCTTTTGGCTCTCTTCAGGTGATCAAACTATGAAACCTTCGAACTTAACCCTTTATTTAAACTAGGGGATAACCTGCTTTCGTTCTGCTAAACATGACTGGGTACGGTTTGAATAAAGGGTTAAGTTAGAAGTTTATTCCAGTTAAGGAAGTCAAATACCCAGGCTAGTGTTTGGAGGTGCAATTAAAACCTCTAGGCAGGTGCACCCTTAGTCTTTAGTTAGGTATCTATTCATGTGGCTAGACACTGCTTGTTAAGTTTAACTTCCCATGAATTGTGCGCATTCAGTGTTTGAGCTGGCTAAACTTGCATGAGGTCAGTATTTCGACATAGTTATAGTTAGTTACAAAGGTTTTAATTAGTCCAGATGTGTACATGATAGAATGAGTTTGATCCAAACTTATGTTTGGTAATGTCAGAGTCAGAGTGCTTAATCACTGTTTCCGCTTCCCAAAATTTTTCAAAATCTAAATCATATCTTTAGTTCTTAAGCTCTAAAAGACCAAAACAATCTGCAACAGATTTTTTTTATGTTAAAAATTTTTACATAAAGAAGTAATTCAATTCAAATCAATCAAATTTTTGTAAAACTTTAAATTCTAAAATCGATTTATTTTTTTATTTGTTTGTTTGATCTAATTTTCTTTTCTTAATAATATTTTTCAGTTTCCCTGGTGCTAGTAACGATACTTTGTTGTCTAAATTCAACCGTCATCATAAAGGTAATCCCTATTACGAAGTGCCCCAGTTGCGTGAAGGTGTCTTCGTGGTTGTCCATTATGCTGGGAAAGTGAAGTACAGCACAGTGGTTAGTAATCAGAATAACAAATTCTCTTTCTTCTTAAATCTTCTCAATTGTTTTGGCTTGATTATTTTTCTTCATTGCTTTCAGTAAATAAGTTTTTAGCTCAAAATAGATCCAAATATAACAAAGAAATTTCAAGATATTTTGCCAAATCATTTTTTCTCGTATTTTCTTTAAAGATCTTGTTTTGTTTTTTTGAAGAAGCCATGCAAAGCATTTGAAAAATTACTGAAGAATTTCAACAAAATAGATGCACCGAAACAGACAAAATTTAACAGCATAAAACATTTTTGATAACTTTATAATAACAAATAGCAATGTTTTGAATATTAAATATTTCAAAGTAATGATATGGTTGTTGTCTGTTAGACTAAGGACTTTTAATTGCTCTTATTACTTAAATATTATTTAAATATTAAGTATTTAGTCAAAGGCATTAAAAAAGAATGAAGTCCTAAAGTGGATAGTGTTAAAATTTTGAATGTAATTTTAATTCCATCTTCAAAACAAACAAAAGAAAATGAAAGATATTTGTAAAGTAAAAACAATAAATGGAATTTGTACTCTTCTAAAAATGAGAATAATAATAATATTGATATCTTCTGGATAATCAATATCATACAAACCATTATACTTACTGTATCAAGCAACCTACTCCATTTAAGCTTGGTTTTTTTAAAGCTGTTAAATGATCAAATACCTTTGTCAGTAATGAAAAAAAGAAGTAAAAAATTCAACTCTATATTGATGGGATCTCAAAATGGCGTCTAAAAGCTATCAAGAAAAATCATTAAAAATCATTGTGAATTTTCTCAAACACAAAAAACACAACAGATTAATGATAAAAATCTATTTAAAGACACTTTAATCAACTTAGAATGCTGATTAAGTGTCAGCTGTTGGCTGAGCTTAATGGGAAAGATAATTTATTATGTTTGTTCCAAAACTATCAATGGCTTTATAAAACTAAACTGAGGTAAGGATCCAAGAAATTGGTGACAGATTCATGTGTCAATTTGATATTTGATCTGATTTTTTAAAAACCTGTTTCAAAAGTTGATTCCAATTGAGTTAAAGGTTGTGCATGGATGTTCAGGATTTAAAAATCCAAGGAAAAAATATTTTTCAAGTTTTTAATTTTTTATTAGAATTTCAAAAAACGTTGTAAAATTATTTCTTATTTTCTTTTTATTTTTACTCTTTCCTAGGATTTCCGAGAGAAGAATTCTGATCTCATCCGTACGGATATAGTTGGCGTTCTAAAGAACAGTAGCTCAGCTTTTGTGAAGGAACTCTTAGGTAAAGAAACCTTATTATTAGAATTGCTTGATTTTGGTCATTTCTTACATTATTAGTATTGTTTCTTACTTTCATATGTAAATAGAGATTACAATAAAGTTATGGTGTGGTTGCAAATATTTTACCGCTATGTGCAAAAAGAAGGGGTCAACCTGGAAAATGCAAATGGCAGTGTCCATAATTTTGTGTTCTTAAGATGTCGTCCTGCCAATTTGAATTCCTGTTGTTTGTATGTAGATAAGGTGGGAACTTTTCTGTATATAAACTGGTTGTTTTATGAACAACAATCAGTTGGAGGATTCCTGGTGTTCATTTAATGTATTCATACGTTTTGTTTTACAACTAGTAGCTCTGTTGGATTTATACTTACGCATTTGGTGGCCTGCTGTTACGAGTGTTGGGTTATTTTTTTGTGGGTTAAACACCCAAATGATTGGTGTTGTATTATTTGTTAATTATTTATTTATTTTTTTTAGGCGTTGATCCAGTAGCAATTCTGCGTTGGGGTTTGTTGAGGGCATTTTTTCGTTGTGTTGCTGCATTTACTGCTGCTGGAAAAGCATACCAATTAGCTGCAAGTAAGTTCTGTTATAACTAATAAGTGCTATTTTTATTATACCAGCATTCAACAAAAATGAAAGATAAAATTCCTTTTTATTTATTTTGACTTTAGAAGTTTTGATTAAAATAATTTTTATTGTTTTATGTTTATTGTGCTATAATTTAATATCTATGAACAGCTTTAGTAATGAGTTAATAAACTTATTTTCTCTAATAAAATTTTACAGTTATTATTTTCTTTTATTGTTTTTGCAATTCATGAAACGAGGTTTGTTAATTAGTATATTTATTATGCAAACTATAATCCTCATCATCACATTTGTTAAAAATACTATCAGTGAGACGAGACTTGGTAATTTGTATATTTATAATAATGCAGACTATAGTCCTCATCTCAATACAGGGTACCCAAAAAATCACTGATAATGCTGTCAATAACTTGAGTCAAAACATTTTCACAACTTGCATATGTTGCTCAGTGTTATATTTATCCATAATTAATTTCCATAATATTATCTGTAAAATATTTGAAATAGGGGGAAAAAACCATTAATGGTAAAATGACAAAAATTTTCTACCTTTTATGGACTTTTTAGACACCATATACTTGTTAATACTCTCCTGGAGATGAGGCTTGATAAATTTTATATTTTATGCGAATTATAACCCTCATCTTTTGATTTGTTGAATTTACTATCATTAAGATGAGGCTTGATGTTTGTATATTCGTTATTCAGACTATAGTCCTCGTCATTATATTTGTTATGTGTATATTTATAGTTAAACTACTCAATATCAGTGATAAAGCATGTGTAGTAGCTAAATTTAGACACGGTTGGAGACTGTCAGTTTCCTACTTGCTCATGTGCTATTTCTTAACTTATGCTTAAAAGTATAATTTGGAAAGTACTTAAAGGTACTAGATGTTATAAACATGCAGTTTATCCACCTTCCTACCAGGCCACTGGCCCACCGGACATTGCCCAAATGCCCAGTCTGATACTGATTAAATACAAGATTTGCACAAAATGTAGTTTAAATTTCTGCTAGTTACCTCCCCTTAATCATAAAATCTCACTTTTAATGTAAATTGAAAAAATTATTAATTTCATGTAAATCTTCTTAAATAGAATTACTAAAATATAAAGAACTATTATTTCCTTGAATATTCTCTCTCTCTGTCTGTCTGTCTCTCTCTCTCTCTATTTTCAATTTAATCTGATTTTTACCTATTATTTTTTTTTTACTTTTTTTTTTATCAATTAGAAAGTCATGAGAAACCTGTGATCAAACATGGTAGCACATCATATTCAAACTATCGAGATAACAATAAACTTAATGATAATTTATTGAGGTAAGATATTTGTTTTTATAAAAGATTTTGTGTGTCGTTTGTTCTTTTTTTTATTAAATAAAATAAGTTTTTGGTAATTTAGCTTTTTATTTATTTATATCTAAAATAATTTTTGATAAACTATTTTACTTGATTTGTAAAATTAATTAAATAATCTTTGTTTTACATACTTTCCAAATTTCTGTTTAAATACCTGTTTGTTGTCCACAATCAATAAATTTAGTGAAGCCCATTCAGTGAATGTTAACAAAAGAACAAGGAGTGAATTGCGTGTTTTTCAATCACTTCAATTCAGTGAATGTTAGGAATGATCAGCCAAGAACTAGGTGTTTATTTAATCACTTCAATTCAGTGAATGTTAAGAATGATCAGCCAAGAATTAGGTGTTTATTTAATCACTTCAATTCAGTGAATGTTAGGAATGATCAGCCAAGAATTAGGTGTTTATTTAATCACTTCAATTCAGTGAATGTTAGGAATGATCAGCCAAGAATTGGGTGTTTATTTAATCACTTCAATTCAGTGAATGTTAAGAATGATCAGCCAAGAATTGGGTGTTTATTTAATCACTTCAATTCAGTGAATGTTAGGAATGATCAGCCAAGAATTGGGTGTTTATTTATATCATTTCAATTCTTTGTTGGCAAAAAAAACGTTTTGCTTTATATTTTGAGAATTTGATAGATTTATTAGATTTTTAATTAAGTTTGAAATATTGGTCTCTTTTTTTCCAGGTCAGATCTACAAAGAGCTTGCTGCAGCAACTTAGGAAATAAATTACTTAACAGCTTAGAAAGGTAAGCTGTGTTTTGTTTTTAATCGTTTATTTCTTCATTTATCATCATATTCATTTTTTAAATGAATAAATAAATATATTTTGTTTATAAATGATATAAATATTATATTTATATAATAAATAAACTATTTATATAATCTTGGGTTATATAAATATATCTTCTGCTATATTGGAAAATTGGAATTTTCATTCGTTTCGATCCAACGCAAAGGCAGTAATCACCTATAATCCCCAAGCAATCAACACTTAACCCGGTCATGGTTAGCAGAATGAGACCTGGCTACCTCTGTGGCTTCGATCAAAGTTCTGTAACTCCTGATTACGACAAGAAGTTTCCCAGGTCCTATAACCTGAAGACTGCCAAAGGGTTTATTGGATGAAACATTGTAAATATAACAATAATAAGGATAAAATGATTCTTTTTTTTTCTTCTATTTTCTCTTTATTCTGATGCATGGAGCTTTTTTTTTTAAACTTGCAGTTCTTGTTATGGCTATTTCAAATCTGTCTTATTTAAATTTTCTACTTTAAAAATCTTCTGAAAATGATATAATATAGGCTTTTAATATACACACTCAGCTGCACCTACTTGAAAATACTATTTGCAGCCGGCAATAGCTTTTTGTACTTGGATAAAAATATCACCTTTTTTAAACACACACACACACACACACACACACACACACACACACACACATGTATATGTATATGTATATGTATATATATATATATATATATAATTATAATCTTTGTTTATCTGTTTTACAATCATACGTACACATTAAGACTAAAGTTTTCAATTTTTCTTAGTAATTTTTTTCTGTTTACGTTACTCTATTTCTTGCTGGGAAGTCCACTTGGGACAATAAATAGACAGCCAAACTTTGGAATCGTGATACGCTAGTTCAAAATCTAATCGATAATTATTTTTTTTAAATTTGTAGTCATACCCTGAGATAAAACTCCACATTCCCTCCTGCTATGGATTAATAATGAGTATTGTGTAATTGAAAATCTACGAGTGGAAAAAAAAGGTTTGTTTCTCAAAAACGATTGCCTTTAGCATTAAATTAAAAAGGTTTATATGCCGTAAACCTAAACAAAAAAAAAACGTTATTTGTGGCTTTTCTCTAGTCACACACTGTTTAACTCTATCTCTGTATTTCAACTGATTTTCTATCTCACTCATTTTCTCATAAGTCAATAAGCTTTACAGACACAATTCCTGATGTAAAATATATTTCAGGAATGTTTATTTAGTACTAGCACTAAGTGTATTGTCCTTTCCCTATTTTCCCTATTAGATGCATATTTTATGGAATCTCAAACAATACCAAACACACACACGCACACACACACACACACACAAAACAAAAAAACGAGCGCTTCCGTGCACACATACAGACACACAAATAAACATAAACACACAGAGAGAGAGAGAGAGAGAGAGAGAGAGAGAGGGACACACACATTCAGACAAACACACACAGAGGAATATATATATAATATATAATACTATATATAGTAAATTCTTTTTTTATCCAACAAGGATCTTTGCTTGGTTCTTTTTCCTTGTTTCGAGCTTAGCTTCGGCTTTTTGATTGGATTCCTTTTGTTTCTTTTTTCGTTTTTAAATCATTCGTTTTTGTCAGATTAAATT
>JAUZSX010000030.1:223976-244507 GCA_034780655.1 Idiosepius hallami | reverse complement strand
TTTCCATGGTAATATAAAAACGGTGATTATAGAAAACGTTCCTTTTATGTGAAAAAGGGGTCGAGGGTATTTATTCCCTGAAACGACACTCTTGCCAATTTTTTTTCACTTGAACATAAACAAAAATTTTAATTTTTTTTAATAATAGTCCAAAAAATAAAATTGTTCATCTCATTTCAAGGATTTCAGTAAAACAACAATAAAAAAAAGATTTCATATCTTATAAATGAAAAAAAGAAAAAAAATTGTTTGCTATGAAAGGACGTCAATAATCGTGCAGATAAGTTGTCAAAATATACTGCATAATCGGATAGATATCAACAGCCTTTAAGTTTTCTTAGTTTGGGTTAAAAATCCTAACGTAAATATAGAATTATTTCTGCTTCTTATAGTAGAACTAATAGATAATCTAGCTTTCAAGTGCCGTGTTTTTTTAAACAAATTTATATATTATCTAATGGTATATATAAATGGAACTTCGTGTCTGTGTGTATGTTCGTTCCCTATGGAATATGAAATGGCTCAACCGATTTTCTTGGAAATTTACTCAGATATACTTCATGTGTCTGGGAGTGTTCTTAGCAAAGTTCTGTATTAAAATATAATAATTATTGGATATCGCTAATTGAAAAAAAAAATCAGCTTTAAGAAGAAACAGCACTGTTATCATTAAGAGTAAAACAGTAAAAATTATTATAAAGATCACATAACTGTGTTAAGGGCCAGTTGTTTGTCTGCAGTTTTAAAACAAAAAGGTTTGGAAAAATAATAATGTTATCTATCATTGATGAGATTCGATAAGATCAAAACAGCTGTGGGGCTCTATATTAAAAATTATACAAGATTTTGCATCAAATCATAACATTATAACTTGAATTATTATGTATTGAAATATATGTATATATATTCATAGAAGTAGCATAATTTGTAATGATGTTTATTTTATTCTTTTTATAATAATAATAATAATAATAATAATAATAATCATTATTATTCAATTTCTGTAAATCTGCTTAACAATAACAACAAAATAATCCCATTAATGTTCATTTCGTGCTAAAGATTTTAAAATTATTTTTCTGAATTGTTTTAAAACTTTTAATGAAAAATCTTGATTGGGCCGATCAGTTTTATTGAAAAGCAATCATT
Organism: Idiosepius hallami; assembly: GCA_034780655.1. Classification (NCBI taxonomy): domain Eukaryota; kingdom Metazoa; phylum Mollusca; class Cephalopoda; family Idiosepiidae; genus Idiosepius; species Idiosepius hallami. The sequence continues at coordinate 243,358 of JAUZSX010000030.1, read as the reverse complement.
ATCGTCCTATCCTTGACATTACTTTTTCACATTCTCTTTTCTATTTCAGTAAATAATTTTGATCTATTCATTGATTTACTTGCACAAACTCTTCTACTTCTTTTCTCCTTAAAATTTCCCACATCCTATAACTTTCAAACCTTTTTAGCTTGTTAGACTAATTTTAATACCAACTTACTTAGGGATTAAGTTTTTTATTTTTCTAAAAAAATCATTTGTGAATTCGCAAGTCATGAAATGTTAATGTTTTAAATCATTTATGGATTTTAAGATTAAGTTGGGATTATTTACTTGTAAACAATGATAAAAGCAATTTCTAACATTGACTTTTTAATACTAAGCTCTAAACATTTTATTTCTTTTCGACACACAATTATTTGCTTTTCATTTTAATTAACACGTCTAAGAAATTTTGTATTTGGTTCATTTGAAAACTTAAGAAAATAAAATAGATTTGACAACTTTTGGTTTTTATTAAACTTGGCCTTTTATTTGTTGAAATGGGAATGATGTGTTGTGTTGGGTAAAAACCTATTCAATGCTAATAATTGCTTTTTCATATAATCACTATTTTTTCTTCAATTCTATGTCAGTGTCTTGCAGGAGGCAAAACCTATTAGCAAGCAGTACAATAAAGACTCTCATCTGCATAGAAAGACAAAATGTTTCTATTTTGAAATAGAAAAATTCTGTTTAGATAATTATTTTTGAGCAGAATCAACTTTCTTTATTTTTATCCTACTTTTACTCTGGTGCTAATTTGTTTTGTAAAGTTTCTGAAATTAAGCCAAAATGTCTACTAAATTCTGCTTGTTAGTTTCATGAAAACAGTTTTCTTTCTTTCATCATTTTTATCAACATTTTTTTGTAATTCTAATTGATAATTCCCAAAGAGAAATGAAAAAACAAAAACAACACTAGAACTGGTTGGCATGAGGAGTTCTAAATATTTCAATGCTTGAAATAATTTCCTATTTATTTTCAGGATATTTCTTTCCTAAATTTGATTGATTTTCATTTGATTGAAATTCTTTAACTTAGGCTCAAGTTTTAATTTTGTAGAGTTATCGAGACGTACGGACATTAAAGGCAATTGCAACACGTACAATGATTGGTGGTGGCAGAGTTCCATTCAAAAAACAACCTCCCAGTGTCAGTGCTCAATTTCAAGTAAGCCTCCTTATTTATTTCCCTCTTTTTGATGTGAACTTTTTTTTCTATTAATATAATTTTTTTTCTTAAAAAATAGATTATTTTTATTTTTACTGAGTTAAAAAAAATAAATTCACTGAGTTATTATATGCATTTAACACAGCATTTAATAAAGAACAAATGCAAAGAATGGTTTGATAAAAAAATATAAATCTTAAAAAATTCTAAATGGAATTTACAATTGTTTTTCTTGAAATTTCTATTCATTTTCTTTCTTTTTTTTTTTTTTTTTTTAGTGGTCACTGTCCCGATTGATGGAAACCCTTAATTATGGCAATCCATTCTTTGTGCGATGTATCAAGTCCAATTCTGAAAAGGTAAGCCAATGATTAAGACATTTTTTTATTACTTTTTTTATTAAGTTCTCTTGCTTGGCAAGCGTAGAGTCGACTCCTTGAATCGATTTCATAATCGTTTTTTTTGTATCTGCCTGACTGGATGGTTAGCCCTAGGCAGGCTTGCCTTTTTCTGAAGGGAAACGTCAAAGCAGCAGTAGGATTTTGGAGTCAGTCCCCATCTCTTAGCCATTTTGCCATAACAAGGCCCACAAGGCGGTGGTATTTCCCTAGGCTCTTGTAATCAGTGTTGATCTTCACGTGGATGAGTCCTCTCCCGAATTAACGAGCCCCCATCTGCTCTTGATGGGATACAATTGAGCAATGAATTAAAAGTTGCCTGGGAAATGAAATTCTTAAATTATGAAAGACATGGCAGCTAGTTTAAATCAATGCTACATTACAATTTGCTCTCCTCAACTCTGTTTTATGAAATCCCTGATCAAAACTCATTTTGATTTTTTCTTGTAGGCTCCTTGTCAGTTTGATGATGAGTTGGTTTTGCGTCAACTCCACTACACAGGTATGTTAGCCACAGTGAAAATCAGACAATCCGGTTACAACTATCGGCTCACATTTGATGTAAGTAAATAAACCATTTTTTTTTTTTTTTGCTTTTTCAAAATATTTTTAGCTTCTATTACTGTGCTATCTTTTTGCCTTTCTAGTGTTGCATTGTGGGTAGAAGGTTAGAAAAATGTTTAATGTTATTTTCCTTAAAGACTCCCATTAGAAATTGACATGAATTTTTGTCATAATTTAAATTTTATATAAATATTTATCCTTTAATGGCATAGTTACTAATTTACAATTTTACTTGGATCAGATTTACCAAACAGCATCTTGTATTTGAAAAGATTTTTAATTTGGTTTTTAGAAATGTTTTACATGAATCTAAAAGAATTGTATTGAGTATTTCAAATGCATTTTGTTGTTTCAAAGTCTCATTACAAAATTGACATTGATTCTTGCTAAAGTTTAAATTTTTATAAACTTTTATCATATAATAGCATAATTATTGCTTTAGGATCAAATTGGTTTAATAGCGTTTTGTATTTGAAAAGATTCTTAAATTGGTTTTTAGAAATAATCTAAAAGAAGTTTATTCACTATTTCAAATGCTTTTCTGTTATTCCAGGAATTCATTCATTTGTACAAAATCATTCTTCCTAATGGTCTTCTCAGTTCCAAAGAAGATGTCAAAAAGTTTTTGGAATCGATGGATTTAAACAAAGAAAATTATCAAATTGGAATAACAAAAGTAAGTTTTTTCTTTCTTGAAGCGCCAGGGTTCTGACAATGAGTAATGATTTATAGTTTTTGTGTGAATTAAATAAATTGATTTTCTCTCGTGCTATCTGTGATTGGCTGATGTACTTTTCTCATTATATAATGAATTGATCCAATCTTTCCACTCCTACCCTAGGCTATATTAGACCAAAAATATTCCAACAAAAATAATTTCTATTGTTTGGCAAAATAAATCTTTTTGTTTAAATATTCTATTTGATGGGGTTTTTATGTCAACAAGGATGGAAGAAGTAACAGCAAGAATACAAAAAGTACATACAACTGGCAACCATTCATACCTTCTCAAAAGTGTAGCGTATGACCAAAAATTCACAAACTTAAAAAACACAGAAATTAAAGTAGAAAATTCAGTTTTATTTGTGAGTCAGTTGGCTTTGGTGCACAGAAATGAATACCTTTTCCTTTTCCCAACTTTTCTTAGCAGACAAGCTGGTTGTTAAGTGTCACTTTAGATATCTGATAAGTTTCTCAACAGTTCATTTTCAGCATGATGACTGAGTATCAAAATTATCTGTGCGAGGGCATGTCTGTTTGTTCAAGCTGGGTCTTTTCGGTTTTCTGACTTGTTTTCTTTTTCATGCCACTTTTATTTCCTCTTAATTGAAAGAAATCGTGTTTGCTGTTCATTTGTCCATCATGCTTTGTCCACTTTCACGTGATTAAACCGCCTTGACCTTAAAAATGATTTAATTTGCTTATTCATTGTTATTTTTTATTCAGGTATTCCTCCGTGAAGTTGAGAAAGTAAGACTTGATGAGGCCTTACACCGAGCCATTATGGGTAGAGTGATTACAATTCAACGATGGATGAAAGCTTTGCTAGATCGTCAAAATTTCATCAAGCAGCGAGCTGCAGCCTTGAAAATTCAGGTAACAAAAACAATAGATTGTTACACTTTTGAATTGCTTCCCTTTTTCTTATTCTGATCAGCCTTATGAAAAATATTCAAATCATTAATATTTTTCTAAACTGATTTCTTCTCTTTTCTATTTTTTTTTCTTGCCAGTGCCATGTGAGACGGTTTTTGGCTCAACGAAGGCTTAATCAGTTAAAGATTGAGCGGGATGCAGCGATTGTAATTCAGTCTGCTGTGCGTATGATGAGAATACGAAGGAAATTCTTGGTTGTCCAACAGTCTGTTGCACTTGTGCAGCCCTTCATCCGAGGTTCACTCACCAGAAAAAGGTTTTTGCTGCCCTTTAACTTATCTTTCTTATTTTATTACAATTAGAATAAGTAACATTGAAAAAATCTTGTGTAATCACAAAATACTATTTAGAATTTAGAAATTACTTATTAAAGGGGATTTTCATACTTAATGATATGAAACTTTTTCTAAGGTCACTCACTTCTTAAACTTAATCCTCATAGTCTTCTTACCAAAAGTTCAAACCAATTTGTAAATTATAAAAAAAAAAAAAAAAAAAAAAAAAAAAAAAATTTAACTAGTCTATTAAACTTAGCAGGGGTGTAAGGATGGTGTAATATGTCCACATTTTATAACTCAAAGAGTATTAAGGGAAATTTTGTTCATACTTTCACAATTAGCTTATGATAACATAATTCCTAAAAAATTATCTTTAAATTAATTCATGAAAATTAAGATTAAAGGGTATTTTCATTACTCTGATAATTGTTGATATCCAACTCAGCATGAACTGATATCTTATCTTGGCAAAGTTTACTTACATTTTTTAAAGTAAACATCAATTTTTAGGTATTTCTAATTTTTTTGAATTTGAAAGGTATCTACTTGATTGACTTAGTGGTTGTAATGAGAGCTGCTTACCTTCTAAACGCCCTCGCGTCTGCCTGGCCTGTAGGTTTCGTGGCAAAGAAAAATTAAAGATAGTACCCGGAATTATATATTCATATTGATATTACAAATTTTATGAATAATCTGTAATATTTCAGTTGTTAAAAAGTTAAGCATGACTAAACTCTTATGGAAAAGAAGTTGAAAAGTAAGGCTTGATGAGGCCTTACACCGGAATAAAATCGGAATAAATGTTTACTAAATGTTTTACAGAAAAAAAAGATTACCCACATTAAAAGTAAGAACTTTTTAATTTTTTACTTTTTTTAGGCTAAAAATGTATAAAAATGTGATTAACATTTTGTTGAACTTATATAGAATAATTAATATAAAGGCATCATCTGGTCTTATTGAATAGCTTTAAGACCAAATTTAGTAAATGTTTCCATTTGAAATAAAGGATGTTTTTCATGTGATTACCTTTTTAAAGATGTGGTTGCATATTTAAAAAAAAATTTTTTTTTATTAAAGGATTCCAAAATTGCTTGAAGAATCTCGTTTGAAGAAGATTGCTGAACATCAAGACAGACAGTCATCGACAAGTGATGAAGGAGTATTAACGAAGGGCTCCAGTGCTGAAGAATTGGAACTTGATACACAGCCTTGCCGTGTTCACAGGCACGATTCTGAGGAGTACGTCACCTTGTAGCCAGAGTAGTCCATGCTTGCACTTGTTTTGGCTTAGCTTCTTGTTTTTCTTGCTGTCCTCCATGTTTATTTATTTTCGGAAACACATTCTCTTCATTAAAGATTACCAAGATTTTTGGGGAGGTCCATTTGGCCTGGGAGGGGCAGTCAGACTTTGGAATCATTGGGAAGTTCCATTTGGCCTGGAGGGTAGGCAATTGGACTTCGGAATTGTAGTACGGTAGTCAAAACTATTACCTTTACCTTAAATCTCAGTCAAAACTATTACTTTTATCTTAAATTACCTCAGGCAGATGAGGCTCGTTAACTCAGGAGAGTAACTCATCTACGTAAAGGGTAACACTGAATACAAAACGTCCAAGGATCTAATGAGCACATAAAAATGGTCTTGTGCCTAACTTTGGTAGGTGCTCGGCCAAGTTAATATATATTATATATATTTTTTTATCTTCCTACTTCCTTGATTAGAAAATGGAGAGAAGTGCTTATTTAGGAATAGCCTAATTGTGATTCCAGATTTAAATGAAGTTTTAATTTTTTTTATAATAAACCAAGTTGAAGCCTCTAAGATAATTTGGATCCTCAGAAAACAGAAAAAATCTCTTTTTTTTCTTTTTCTAAAAGATGCTTGTCCTGTGATAAATTATTATTATTATTTTTGAAAGAATTATAAATACTTTGACTTTTTAATTCGAATTTGTAACTATTGTTTTGGTGTAAAATTTTTTTTGTATTCATTTGTGGGAAAATTATTTGCTTGGTTGTATTGTGCTATTCCAACCCTTTATCATGATACATCTTTATATTATTTAATGGAATCAAGTAAATCTTAGTTTTATTCTGGTCTTGTATGTAGTTGAAATAATTGTGCAGAATAATTAGTGAATTTTTTGGATATTCATTTCTAAATAGACTTTTTTTTGTTAACTTCCAAATTTTATTAGTCAAATTAAAGTGAAATTTTTTTTATTAATTCCTCTTAATTCGTTTATCTTTTTATTGTGTAGTTAACAGCTATTGTCAAAATATTTCTAAAAAAATTAAAAAATATAAGACAGAAAATCTGGAAAAAAAATGTAAAATTTCTAATCAATTTACTTTTACTAATGAGGCAGTCAATGTGGCCCAGCAGATAGGCAGTCAAACTTTGGAATCGTAGTACACAAGTTTGAATCCATGTCATTCTGTTTGCGTTGACATGTTGACTAATACCCTTTAGAAAGGTATGAATCCCCATCTTCCCTCAAGTTATGAGTAACTTATGTTATTCAAAAAAACTCTGTGTGTATAAAATAATGTTTATCAAAAGTAATTGTTCTAGGCATTAAAATAACCTGAAAAGGTTGATATGCCAATAAAGACAAAACAAACAAACAATTACTGAAAAAAAAGCTCTTATTTTTTCAACAAATGCTATTTTAGTACCACCTCATTTGATTGCATGGCAATTAAATATTTTTATGTCTGTGACTGTCTTTCTTTGGTTCTTGCTAAGTTTTGTTTTTCTTTATAAACCTTGTGGTTGTCCCTGTCTCTTTTTTTTTTAATCTTCACTAAGTAAGTGTTGTATATGATTCCATTTCTCCCAAACATAGATATATGGGAAACAAAAAAAAAGTTTAATATCTGGAATTTTTGTTTTGTTGCATGGAGATTTGACTCAGTTTCTACCCATTTTACTATTCCAACAATACTGTGGTTACTATCAATTAGATTTTTTTTAGCTTTTTTGAGTTTGAATTCAAGTCTGCAATAACCATTGCTTGTTGTTTTGAAGAAACATAATGAACTGAATGAAATAATTATTAGGAAATTGAAACCAATACATTTTTTTAAAATTACAACTTTTGATTCTATTTCATTAACTATCATTTAGAATTTAGAATTTGAAAAAAAAACCATTCATAATTTAGAATTCAAGGCTGCAATAACCATTACTTTTTGTTTTGAAGAAACATAATGAAGTAAAGTAATTATAAAATCAAAATCTATTCATTTTGTGGATTCAGGCTTTTGATTTTATTTCATTAAAAATAATTTATCATAATTTTAGATTATTTTATTGTATTTGTTTGGTGGCTAAAATGGGAAAACTGGGAAATTCTCCATGGTGTTGTCAGTACTGCTACCTCCACTTCCCTGCTCTACTGCGCTACTTCAACAGGTGACGTTCACTCAGTCTTTATACTACATTCATCTTACCCTGTTAATATTTATTACTATTCCCATTATACATGGAATTTTATTGCAAATCTTCTTCTTAAAGATGCAGTATCTCTATGATACTAAATTCATTAATAAGTTCACCCAACTCTACCTTGCACCATTATTTCATGCATATTTTTGTTTATTGGTTTTTGACTGAATGAAATTTTCTTTTTCATTCTTCAGGGTAATTTTTCAATTTTTAATTTTTTTATTTCGATTGCTCACGGTTGTTTTACATTTTAAATTTCTTATTTTTTTAAATTTTTTACTGAATTTTTAAATATGTATTTTTTTTATACATTTTCAGTAATCTTTTTCTCTCTTTTAGATGGAACCTAATGTATAAAAATCTTGTTTAAATCAATTACAGATATTTTGAAAAATAGATGCTATCATTATTTGAATTGTCTTCTTATTGACGCTTGATATCCAAGTTAAACTTAAATTTTGAAATGATTTTTTATTACATTTAACACTTAGTCAAGTTTTAGATTTTTCTAATTTGTTAATTGATGAATAGATAAATTCTTAATTAATTCTTATTGACATACATTTTTAACATCAATATATAAACATTAAAATAAATCTATTACTTTAAAAATGGTCAAACATAAACTTTCATCCAATGCAAATCTAGTATTTAATTCAAAATTCCACATATGTGCTTTTCACAAGCAAAACTTCTTTTTGATTTAAAACATCCATAAAAACATAAACACTTAATCTTCTGACACACTTATATCTACAAATTTTTAAAAATAGTCTCTCCCAATTAAAACTGCAGCTATTACATTAAAAATGTTTAGAATTCTTTTTCATTTTTAGCCAGACCTTAAATTTTCTGACTTGTATGGGCAACACTGAGCTATATTACTAGTGTATTATTAGTGTGTTAAACTTATGATGTAAATCCTCTCAATTATCTATTTTTTTTTATGTTAAGTGGTGCTGTCCCATATCTGCATAGAATAAATCCACTTGTTCCTGCTGGAAAATGAACCCAAACTTTCTTTGCCATGGTCATTTTCACCATTGATAAACTTGATAAAAATACAATCTATCAAATTAAGAATAAAGTACAACAAAATAAATAAACAAATAAAAACAAATAGATAAATAAAAACTTTCTCGAAATTCATTATGACCCACCAAAAAGTGAAGAATACTTAAAATACTCATTAAAACAGAACTTTCAAAAAAAAAAAAAAAGAAAGAAAGAAGTACTTAGCCTTAAAGGCTTGTATAGATGTTGGATAGGCCAATAAATCAATCATCTTTTTTTAAATGTTTTTTTTTTTTTAAGAGATTATAGAATCTTTGTAGTTTTCATTGAAATTGTTTTCATTTCTTGCTTTTTGTCATTATCTTCTTGCCCTGCTTGTCTTGACAAAGTTCTACCTTTATTTTTTGTAGGAGTAGTGGCATTTTGGAAGATTCTGAAACCGAAGCTGTTGTTGCACAGACAGCTCAGGATAGCACCGACCCAATTACGTCTCCTGTGGAGACCACAACCCCGCCCCCTAATAATAATGGAAATTCAGCCTTTTTACCAAGGGAATTATACCATCCTGCCCAGTTAGATAAGCGACCATTATCAAGGTAGATTTCACCATTTTTTTTTTTTTGCTCCAAACCATCGTTTCTCTGGGATTTTTTTTTTCTTACCAATTCCAATAGATTCATAAAAATCACTTAATAATAACTAAACATCACTTGTGGCTTTGGCGTTTCTCTATTTTATTCAATCTTTTCATCATTTTTCCCAACAGAAAAATTTGGTTTTTGTCTCTTCCTATTTTCATTATCATGACTTGTTGACAGTACTCCATAAAGGTAGGATGATGTACTCTCGAATGCTCTAGCAGTTAAATTGGACACGTTATCACTGTAATATGTTAATGCAGGAAAATAGTTTCCGGCATTAAACGCCCAGTGACAGTGTGTGTGTTACCGCATGTTAAATGTGTCGTGTCACTTAAGTAAATGCTGAGTCAGCATTTACAACTAGCTGACGTAGAAGACAAGTAAGTGTCAGGAGTTTATATAAACAAGGACAGAATAGAAGAAAGATAGAGAGAGATCTTTCAGCTGAGACCTGACAGTCAGGACTGACTGTCTAAATAATGTCAGCCTGATGACCCATCAAACAGAGCAACATTCAACAACTATGCAACTTTCTTTCTCTCTCTCCTGCACGACAAAAAAGTGCAGTTGTGTCCAGTCGGTATTGTGCATAATCTAGCAACAAAATAAAAGATATATTTTCTTCTAACTCCTCATTTTCTTCTAACTTCTCATTCAAATGTTTTGTCTGAGACTACACAATGTGTAAAGATGAAGGGTCCACAAGATAACGTTACATCACTGATTATAATTTAATTGCCTTATGTAAATAAACAATAGTCACTTAATGTAGATAAACCTTGTTACAATCTTTTCACAAATAAATTTCAGCAGTTAACAAACGCTCATTTGTTTTATTACTGAACCCATTTAGTTACTAGAGGGTTTGAGAGTACAATATCCTAGCTATCTGCAGTGCTGCCAACTTGTCTTGCGGTTTTTCATACTATGAATCTTCTCTAAAGCCAAAAAAAAACCATAAAAACTGGTTTATTTTTCTGATTTTCTTCATGAAATTTCCTTCTTATTTTTGTACAGTTCATTTTTGGATCAACGCTTTGATTGCTCACGTTTAATTTCTAATGATCCAAGGTAACGTACAGTAATGTGCATGTTAGATTTGGGTGATTTTCAACCACCACCAACAACAACAACACCACAACCTCTACGGCTACTATTAATACTCTACTACCATTACTACCACTACTAAAGTCATCAATTTCAACTTCTACTGTTGCTTTGAAAAAGGGATCTTTTTCTTTTTAACTTTTAGATGAGATTGATATTTCCTTGCTGCTTCTTTAAATCAATCAAGATGTGGACTAGTACTATTGGGAAAGGTATGAGTCCCTACATTCGCTCCATCTATGGGCTGAATAGTGAATATTATGTAATTAAAAAAAAATAATCTCGACAAAAAGATTGTTTATCGAAAATGATTGTTCTCGGCATTAGATGACCTAAAAAGGTTGATATGTTATAAAGTTAACAAACAATTTAATAAAGAAAAATAGAAAATGATAATGAAGTCAAATCTTAGAAATTATTTCCTGAATAAAAATATTTTAGGATGAAGGTTTATGGAATAGATTTTTTATTTGATCAGTTTTGGTTTTAAATTTTAAAACTTAAAAATATTGTTTTATTAAAGCATAATATCTAATATTAGTTTCACCCACTATTGTTCTTAGAGAGATAAATTTATTTGATCACTTTTGGTTTAGAATTTATATAAATTTGAATGTATTTTACGATTTAATTTTAATCATTATTGCTGTTCTTAAATAAACAACTTATTTGATCACTTTTGATTTAGAATTTAAAAATCAAATATATATTTTTTTAATAAAAGATAATATCTAAGATTAGTTTCACTCTTGATCATATTTTTTAAAAGAAACTCCAATTATGATAGAATGCAAAACCCTAAGCGAAATAAGGCAAAAACAACTCAACAAAAACCTTAAAAAATCTTTGAAACGACAAAAGCTGAAAAAATATACCAGTTCTCTATAAAGACCAACCTTTATAAAAAAATATTTTTAAAAATTCACACTCGCAATCACTTAATAAATACCCAAACCCTAGACAAATTTCTGGCATAAAATAACACACCAGGGGTTGATATGCCATTAAACTAAAATAACCAACCAACCTAATTCTTTAATTTTTCTGCCTCTGCTGATGAATAAAAAGTCAGCAATTGTAATCAAGAATTATTTCTTGAAATGACTAAAAGTTTCTTTTATTTCATATGAGAAATGTGGGAAGTCAATTTGGCCTAGTGGATAGGCAGTTGGACTTCGGAATTGTAGTATGCAATTTCGAATCCCAGTTGTTCCATTTGCATCATTATTGGACTAATACCCTTGGGAAAAGTTTAAATCCCTACATTTCCCTCCAGCTTAAATAGCAAACATTATGTTATGTCTTTATATTTAAAATGTATACAATGATTGTTCTTGGCACTAAATGACCTAAAAAGGTTGATATGCGAACAAACATGAGAAATGTCATATCTTCCCTCTTTTTATCAGCCTCATCTAAAAGTTATCAAGTAGCAAATATTTATTACTGACTCACCCCTCCCAACTCCTCAAAGCTTTTTTAAATTGATTTTTCTCTTCATCATTTTTGTTTTGTGTTTTTTTGTGTGTTTTTTGCAGCTCATTTGTAGTTGGCTGCATTTATTTTGACTTGTTGGCATTTGCTTTTTACTGCCTTCTTCTCATCCTCAGGTTTTTTTTTTTAAAAATAATAATGAAAACTTTTCATTTGCCACAAGTTGACTAAATTTTTCTCGATTGTTTGACAATCTTAACTGTTTCTTTATTATTTTTGAGCTGGACTAATATTTTTTTCCTGTTTGGTAGTTTTTCATTTTTTTTTCTTTCTCAATTCAGTGACCAAACAATTTTTCTGACATTTTTTTTTCTGGATCCTCTTAATCACTTCAAATTCTAATTTTTTTTGTTTATTCTTTTAATCACTCAAAATATCAATTTTTAAAAATCCTCTTAATCACTTGAAATTTTAATTTTTTGTTGATTCCTTTAATCACTTAAAATTCCAATTTTTAAAAATCCACTTAATTAATTCTGATTCTAATTTTATATAATTCTTTTAATCACTTCAATTCTAATTTTTTGTTGATTCTTTTAATCACTTCAAATTCTAATTTTTTGTTGATTCCTTTAATCACTTAAAATTCCAATTTTTAAAAATCATCTTTATCACTTGGAATTCTAATTTTTTGTTGATTCCTTTAATCACTTAAAATTCCAATTTTTAAAAATCATCTTAATTACTTCAAATACTAATTTTGTATTATTCTTTTAATCACTTCAAATTCCATTTTTTTTTTCTTGGTCCTCTTAATCCGTTCAAATTCTAATTTTTCTTTTTGATAATATTTTTTCTCATTATCGATTAAAATGTTTTTATGTTAATACATTTTTAATAGAATGAATGGATTTTGATTCAAGTTTACACTCTTAAAAGTATAACCCCAGTTTTTACTTGAATTAATTCTATTTCTTTGCAAGTTACTGATTTAATCTTTTGATATACCTCAAGAATTTTGTTAAATGATTTTACAAACAGTCTCCAAATTTTAGTTGAATAAAGAAATTTGAATTAAAGACTTGTTACCAAATTATTCAATTACTCTTACTTTTAACAATGCAGTTTCCTGCTTTCCTTATTTGTTGTTGCATTTCTCTTTTTCCATAAAATCTTGTTTGTTCTTATTTTTGTCTTGTGTTCATTTTTTTTTTGTATTGATTAATGTTAACTTAAAAAACTCATGAGAAAAACTCCCATTGTCTATATTCATTTTAAAGAAGCCTAAAATAATCATCTCTTGCCCATCTTTTTGCAACCAAGTCTAGAATTTGCATTTTCAATAATTCTTATGTTTTATCATCATAACTAAAACAATAGTAGGTTTTCCTTCTGCGTTACCTGTCATTTATTTTTCTTCTATTAACATCAAATGCCCTTTTGATTTTAAGTCAATGCTTTTAAAACCCAAAAGCTTTTTTCTTTCTTTCTCATCTTGTTTGCTTGGATCTTTCTTTAAAATTTTGGCTGAGAAGTTGCCTGGCATTTTGGAATGTTTTATTTTCTTTAACTTTATTAAATTTTAGAAAAAATTCCAAACTCTTTTTACCTCTGAATTTCATTTTTTTTTTTTTTTTTTTTTTTTTTTTAAATTGTTTGAAAACTTTTTTTTTTTTTTTAAAAATTTTAAAATTTATTTATTTTAAATAAAAAAAATTTTTTTTTTTTTTTTATATAAAAATTGAAGTTTTGCATGATTTTGACAATGTTTTTTTTCCAATTCACTTCTGCTTATTCAATTTATAATTTTTGCATTTTTCTTCTTTCTCATCTTTATTTTTATTCAAAATAAATTCAGCTTAGAAATAATGACTTTTCAGATTTCATCAACAAACAAGAAAGAATTCAAGATATGTTTAAACATTTTCAAAAAGAATATGTTGAAATAGCTTTTTTAGTGTTTTAGAAACATAAAAGTATAGCAAATAAGTCTTGATAATTTATTGAGTTATGGTATTTTTAACATTAATTTATACTTCACTTCATATAAATAGTAGGTGGTATAATATGCAGAAAAGTTGTAAAACTAAACTGCTTAATTTTTATGATTATTATGTTACATAAAATATAATGTATGATAAACGTTCTTTTTCTTTTTTTAACATTTAAAAAAATATGATTTTAATTGTTAAATTGTTAAATTGCTTTGATAAGTTTAAAGGTATTTATTAAAAAAACTTTTTGATTCAACAAAATTAATTTTATTTTACTTTTTATTCAAAAGAAAATTTTTTTTGCTTAAATTAATTTCATTTAAGATTTGATTTCTTTCGAATGTAATTTTTATATTTCCAAATGCCTACCAATATGAAGATTTGGTCCTATTCATTTGCTTCAATGATTTTGTAGAAAAAAATCAGGATTTCTGAAAACATAAAAACACTTGAAAATTCAGAATATTTTGTTTAAATTGTTTGTAGATAATCTAAATAAAAACCAAAAGATTTGAATCCTTTTGCCTTGTAAAAGACCTACAGATTGTTGCATGAATTGTATTGCTATAATATTAGACTAACACAATTAGGCTATTTGTATTCTTTAGTGTCATTAGAGGAGATAACTATAAATCTCTTTTTCCTCTATTTAAGTTCATCCTTTGGGAAAAATATGTTTGCAAAAAAAAAAAAAAAATAAATAACCAATATTTTTTCCAATTAATTAGATATTAAAGAATTCTAAAACTTGAAATAAAAAAATCTTTTGAAATTTTAAGACATTTTATCATATGAGGAGAACCAAACATAGAAAGGAAAAACAAGAACCAAATTTTTGTTAAAACTTTTTAAAGAAACAGAAGTTCTCATTTAGTTTTAATTCTTTTTGTTCAATTTTATTTGAAGAAATTTCTTTTTGAAAAATATAGAATGTAATATAAAGATAAAAAAGTTAAATTTTCTTCAAAAACACCAAAAGACTTTATCTGCTCCTAAATCATCCAATTGCATTTTGGATTCATCAAAGTATTATATTAGAAGTTTTATTAATAGTATATTGTTAAATATTCTATTAAATAATTAATTAAAAGACCAAAGAAAAAGAATCATAAAACTTTTTTCTAAACTGATTTTCAATCTATGAAGATGTTTTGCTTTTCATAAGATTTTTGAAATTCCTATTTGACAAAGGATAAATTATTCAAACGGTTCATTCTTTGATTTGTCTACAGGATTTAAAATTGACCAAATTCTTGAGTAACTCTTTTGACTTTATAAAAAAAATCTTTTGTTTTGTACATTTTTTTTTCTTATTTAATTTTGTTTTCCTTATTTGCATTTTCTTGCATGCCATCTTAAAATCTTCATACTGACAATTTTACAGAAATTGTTGAAAGAGTTAGATTCTCTTAAATATGAATTTAGACATGATAATTTGAATCACATAAGTTATGGTTATTTAGATCAAGGGTTTTCAACTAGGATCCACATGGAATATTTCTAGGGATCCACAGGGAAATATATTAAATTAGAGGTCAACAATGATATTTTGGTGTTTCATGAAGAAAACCAACTCATAATGGTTTTTATTATCAAAAATTTAATTTTCTATAATTTTGGTTCAACGTAGACATTCAAACGAATTTAAATGTATTTTCTAGATTTCAAAACATTTCCATAAAATTGTCTTATATTAGTGAAAAATAGAATATTGTTTAAGACCAAAAGTTATGAGGGGGTCCACCAAGAAAATATAAGGAAAAGAAAAGTGTAAAAAAGAAAAAAAAAAAAAGTGATTGAGAACATCAGATTTAAATCTTTATAAATAGTAATCTTTGATTATTTTCTGCTAGCTCTCAGCCATTATTCTATTTTGATGTAAGACAATGAGTTCTCTCTCTCTCTCTCTCCATCTATCTATCTATCTCTCCATCTATCTATCTATCTATCTCTATATATAATTGTTATTCAAACTTGATAATCAATGTTTGCTTTTCTTTTCTAAAACCAAAAGGGTCCAAGAAATGGCAAGAGCATTCCAAAGAAAATCAGAATCTTCCATTCATGACTACAATGTAAGTCAATAAATTTTCTTTTTCTTTTATTTCCCTTTTCTGCTTTTAATTTGGAAATTTCTAAATTTGTCTTTTGAAAAGTTTTCCCCAAATTTCTTTTGCCACATGAACAGTTTTTTTTGTTTGTTAATCCAGGTTTCTACATTGCGAGTGAAGCATTTGTATTTGCAAGTGATTTTTTTTTTCAAAATAGCAATTAAAAATAATAAAACATTTGTCTTTTGACAAGTGTTTTTTGTTTTTCACCAACAATCTTTCAAATACTTTATGAAAAATGTCTTTTCAATCTTCATATTTTTAAAAAAATTAAATGAACAAAGTAAGATTATTAAAAAAATTAAAGATTTAATAGAATAGAAGATAGAACAATATACTCTATTTTTTAGCAAGGCTTTTTAGAAATTTCTAAAGAAATTCAACAAATTTTTATGTAGAAGAAAAAATAATTCTATGTGAAATGGAATATACTTTCTTTAACTGAAACTAAGTTTCAAATAATTGGTTTATTCATAACCTTAAAATGAAATAAACATTTCATGGGTTTGGCTAGTAACTTTTGTTTTTGGCTAGTAAATGAAAACGTTTAGTTGTCAAAGTTCAAGTAAAAGAAAATTTGTCTATGGAGCCCTGTAATATGTTGTTTATATATAATAATAATAATAGTAATAAATTTATACAGAAAAAGTTATTATCAATGTGATATCCTATATTTACCCCCCCCCACTATCCTATCTTCTGGTTATGAACTCTTTCCTAAAAAATTACTGCAAAATCTAGTTTCTCATCATTGCATCACATGAGTAGATTTAAGCCCTTGTGATTTAGATGCATGTATGTTAAATTATTTTTAAACTTGAATTTAAAGCCTTCTATCATGTCTGTGTCATAAGCAAACAATTACTGTTAGGACTTTTAAAAAATTATTATTATCGTATTTATATTATCTTTTTACAATTGATGGATTGTTTTTTTTTATTCTCGTTGCCAGATGAACATAAATTGGTTGACACTGACTGGCATTTTTATTTGTCTCGTTAAACTGAGTTTTTTTTGTATAGGAAGAATTAGTGGGCTTTTTTTCTTTTGTTTTATCACAATAGTTTGTTAAATGATTGGACTTTTTTTTTATCTTGTTTTTCTAAAGTGAATAATTTTAGAGGCTCAAAATAGCCCAATCCTCACTTTATCCTCCAAACATGTTTCTGTTATTAGTATTTTTCCAATACTAAGTCTTGAACGAGTTTGTATAAATAAATAGTCTTTAAATTGTGAATGAACGAATTTTTTGTATCTTATTGTCTTTTCAATAAGAACATATTTGAAAGTGAATAAGAAAATAAAAAACAAAAACCTGCTTTTTATTATGAAAGGTTGTATTAAAAAAAAAGTTTTGCATTAGGGATTTTAGTATCAGTGATTGGCTGAACTTTAGTTTTGCCTAATGTTGATGGAAAAACCTAATGATGCTGCTGATTTGGTTTCATATTCTCTATCATAAATAATGGTGGGCCTCCTCTCTGGGTCTTCTTCTTTTCTTCTTCTTCTTCTTGCTGCCTTTGTCTACCAAAACCAGTCTCAGTGGTTAGACAGAAAACAAAGAGTTGCCAAGTCTCACTCAGCTGACATACCTCAGAATAATGCAAAATTGAAACAGAAGTTGATGCAAGTTTCTTCAGATGTTGGAAGAGTTGATTCACTTGATGCAAAGAAATCAACGGGAGTAGGAGTAGGAGGAGTGTGCCAAGTTGAAGAGAATGGACAAAAAAAGACTACGAAAATCAAGCCAAAGGCTCCACTTGCTCGACAAGAATCCCTGTCCGATTTGGTAAGACTGAATGAATCTGCTGTTGCTGCTGTTGCTGCTCTTTTTTCCTTATGTTATTTTTGATGCTGTTCTTTACAGCTTCTTTCGTTCTCTCCCTTGTTCTTTCTTTCTTATTCTTCCCATGACGTCCCAATGCAGAGATACCTACAAATGCCTATTGCTGCTGCTCTTGCCATATCTTTTTTTTTCTTTTTATTCTTCATTCCCTTGATTTTTTTAATGGAATTCTTCCTCCCCACCCTAATTGTTAATCCCCATTTGCCCCTCTCCAACCCTACCAGGCCCAATTAAGCCCTTGCTCAGTTCTTTATGTACTAGATGACAATAGGTCACTTCCATTACCATATCTTTTCCTTTTTCTTCTCATTCCAATGGAGATTTTAAAAATGGCTTTGTTTTGTCTCAGTTTTCAAATTTGGATTTCCAAAATATTTTAAAGATGTTTATTGAAAAATTTTCAATTTCAAACTAAATTTTACCCGGACCCTGACCCCCGCATAAACGTTGAATTATGGAACAAGGAATTCTTTTTTTTCTATTTCAATTTTGTTAAATAATAAGAAGGAAATGTTATTGGTTCTATCATTTTTCAGATATTTTCATACATTTAACCTCTTAATTTTTTTATTCAGGTATTTTCTCCATAATTTTTTTTCTATCAAAGAATTTTGCATTTGTTTTTCATTTCATTGTTTAAGAATTTTATTTAAGAAAAACTTCAAATTCACATTCTTTGGTTATTTTGGCCAATGACTCTAAATCTGTGGTTTTATTGGTAGGTTTAATGCTGTTTATAAATAATTGAAAAGATTTAGCAGTTTTTGGAAAATAGAGTTTTTCAGAGGAATGATTTATTTTCATTACTGAACAGGACTGAAAGTCTGAAATTCAAATTATTAACATAATAAACCTGGTGCGTTTAATTTCAGACACTTTGTTCAAAGATGGTAGCTAAGGGGAGCAGGGTAACTGGTTTAGAATTGAAAGTTTAATTTTCAAATGTTGGAATTTTGTAAAAATTTAAATTTAAAAAAAAAAGAAAAGAAAAAGATGATCTATTAAAATCTTGCATTCCTGAAATGATTAGATATTCTGATAATTAAATTTGACGGTGGATAGAATTTATTTATCTAGAAAAAAATGAAAATAAAATTTAAAAATGAAATAATGATAATTTCTTTTTGTAAAAAAATAGAATGAAGCAAAAAGCTTGGTTGAGTTATGGTGAAGCTTGTGTGTTCTGGAACAAAACTTAGCAACACAAAGAACACACACCACCAATCCTCAAGAATTCTCCAACTGACTGTCATCCCATGTTCGCCAAACAACCTGTTTATATACAGAGAAGTACTCCTTCATTTGCATACGAACGACAAAACTTTGCGTTATCAGGATAGACCAAAACATGGGCACTGCCATTTGTATTTTCATGGTTGTCCCCCTCTGTATTGCACACGGTGGTAAAACATTTTCGCCACATTGTGAAAGATTTTTGTGTTGCATTTTTTTAGACTGATAATACCACTCCTATATGACATGGGATAATATGGCTTGATGAAAAAGAAGCACATTTAATGCCATCCATATTGTTATGTTGTAAAAGGGTGTAATTTGTTGCTAATTATTAGAATTACTAAGAACTCTTTTTTTTTACCACAGGATTGTTTATCTAACAATAAAAACAAGCCGCCCGTACGTGGTACCCCTAGCTCTAAAAGTCCCCGAGGGACGCAAAACAGATTTTTCCTGGGGTAAACACTATTCAATTTGTG